>JAWQRP010001946.1:0-17094 GCA_033557875.1 Quadriops clusia | reverse complement strand
AGGGAGATGAGGTACCAACGGCTGAGTTTTCGGAATTTTTAAATAAAAATTTCACAAAATACTGTTTAAATATGTATCTTTGATATGCTGAATTGTTTAAATAAAATATATGATTGTATATATTTTTTAAAAAAATAGTAAAACACCCTTTTTTGAACCTCTGAAACCCACCTAACCCCTTATAATTCGAACCACTTAGAAGTAGATTCACTCATAAAAATATCTAGGTTTATGATTCGATGGTTCTTATAAGAAGAGATATTTTAGGAGGAAACCCATTTCAGTACGCTATTTTTCTACTCAATCAATTGGGAAAATCATTTTTTTGTATTGTGCCAGGATTACATTTCGTATAGGTGGTAATGACATACTTACAGTGGGATCTCGAGTTTTACGAGTTACGAGTTTTACGTTCGCCGCGAGGATTTGTTCGTGAATAGGAACTTTGTTTTATAAGCAGCTTAGGTTTTATTTTGTTTTGAAAAATCCGTGTCGGAATGTGGACACGACTTTTTATTTATTTCGAATATGTAACTATGTAGTAAATACTGTTATATTTATTTTTACGGAAAATATAACTAAATATAAAACCAGGTTTATTATATAATCCATACATATTAACAAATTATTATTTGTTTCGTTGATTTGCTTAATTTAATCAACTTATCGTTAAATGAAGAAATTATGTTCATGTTTGAAGTTAACTATAACATCATGCACTGCCAAACTGAAGTGAACAATTTCTTTTTATAAAAATGACTGTTAGTGTAACTTACAATTTGTGCAGTTATTTAAATATTTCAGTACCTATTTCTTGAGTTACGTATCCTTTTCCTCCTACTGTAGTTTCTTTTCTTTTTCCTGTACTTTGTTTTTCTTTTTCTGTACTTTGGTTTCCTTTTTCTGTACTTTGGTTTCCTTTTTCTGTACTTTGTTTTCCTTCTTCTTTACTTTGTTTTCCTTCTTCTGTACTTTGTTTTCCTTCTTCTGTACGTTGTTTTCCTTTTTCTGTACTTTGTTTTCCTTTTTCTGTACTATATTTTCCTTTTTCTGTACTTTGTTTTCCTTTTTCTGTACTTTGTTTTCCTTTTTCTGTACTTTGTTTTCCTTCTTCTGTACTTTGTTTTCCTTTTTCTGTACTTTGTGTTCCTTTTTCTGTACTTTGCTTTACTTTTTCTGTACTTTGGTTTCCTTTTTCTGTACTTTGCTTTCCTATTTCTGTACTTTGATTCCCTTTTCCTGAAGTTTGTTTTCTTTTTCCTGTAGCTTGTTTTCCTTTCTCTGTAGTTTGTTTTCCTTTCTCTGTAGCTTCTTTTCCTTTTTCTGTAGTTTCTTTTTTATCTTCAGTTTTTCCTCCTTTGAAAGTTTTTTGTGTAGGATTAGTAACATAATTTACGGACCATGAGACCAAAGCTTCTTTATACTTGTACCTAATGTCGTCTGAAGGAGGCGCATACTTTTCGTCAGCACTATTGCAATAATCTTCGCATCCATATGGATAATTCTCCACGTTTAAGCGATAATAGACAATTAGTGCGAAAAGGACGATAATATTCACCAGAAAGAATATTATTGTGATCGCACATATCTCGACTGGGGAACGATTTATCCAACAAGCCCCCGCCATTCTCGCCCTAAAGTTGTTCTTCTGTTATGGAACTGGTGTTTAGCATGTGTCAAATTGTTTCTAAATAAGTTTTTTTGGGAATTGTCATAGTGTACTGAGTCTGAATCTATGCCACATTACTTAGGTACGACATATTCTGCTATACCATATACTCGGACAGAAAAATATTTGTTTAATTGTGTTTATTTTTAGGATTTTATTTATTTTTATAATTTTATTTATTTCTATGATTTTATTTATTTCTGTGATTTATTTATTTGATTTAACTTATTTCATTATATAACTAAACTGAATATATACAGTGTGCAGCAGAAAAATATTAGTAATTAATTGTAATATTAACACTATAATACAAAATATCAAGGAATGATTATTCTTGTTTCTGATTTGTCTGTATTGCGCATTGCAGGATCTCTAATGATTGTCGTGTGCGGTAATGATGTCTTATTCGTTACGCCCAAAGTTACATTTATCTTACTCCTTGTTGTTGTTATTCTTGTTGTTGTTCTTGTTGTTGTTATTGTAGTTAAATCATTATCAGGATCAGTCGGCCAGGTAAAGAGGTCGTCTTTGTGTTTGTGTCTTATGTCTTCATTAGGTGGGGAGTATTTTTCATCTATGCTCAAACAATAATTTTCGCATCCGTATTGATAGCTCGCGATGGCTACTCTGAAGTAAATAATTGTTCCAAAGAGAACAGCAATTGGGACCAAAAAGGCGATTATTGTGTACATACATATTTCTGCAGGCGACCGATGCACATAACAGCTTGACATGATTTAAATATGGGGTTAAAATTGTATCTGTACATTAAAATTGTTTCAATTAAAAACTGTTTCAATTGAAAATTGTTTCAATTAAAAGTTGTTTCAATTGAAAATTGTTTCAGTTAAAAATTGTTTCAATTAAAAATTGTTTCAATTAAAATTTGTTTCAAACAAAACTGTTTCCATTAGAAATTTTTCAGTCAAAATTGTATCATTCAAAATATTTAAAACTAAAAGGTCTTTTGTCAAAAATTTAATTTAATTATAAAGATGCATACAACTTTAAAGAATTACAAACAATTTAAATATTTAATTTAAAAACTAAATTTAAACAGGACTTACCACCATCTACACCAGAACACTGAAAACTCTCCGAACTGGATCCCACTTCATCGTTATAAAAATCACTATTTGAAACATTTTCACCAAGAGAAACAAATTCTTCGGCCAACTCTGTTTTTTCAGCCCCAAATGACGAATTTTCACTTTCATCATTAGTTTTATTATTTGAGAGCAACGAATCTATGGTAAACTTTTTTGAATTATTCACTTGAGCCTCCGATGATAATTCTGAAACAGTCCGGGCACTCATTTTTTACAGTTTTTCAATTGAACTCACTTTAAAACTGAAACACTGGATCACTTAATTTCATTTAATATAATTTAATTTAATAAAATTTAATTTAATAAAATTTAATTTAATCTGATTTAATAAAATTGATTTTAATATAATTACACAAGTCCAAGATTATAAAAATATTTATAATTTGGTTTAATAATTTAATTTAACAATAACTTAATTTAACAATAACTTAATTTAACATTAACTTAATGAAGCACATCTACTAGCTAAAAACTGTTATCGTCCTTATTTCAAAAACACTCCGAAATTTCAATAAAATTTTCGCGTTTACTCACACAATCACATTAATTTTTACAAATTTGTTTACAAAACAGCCAGCAATCAAAGTAGGCTGCTGATTATAAGGATTATATATGCTAATTGGCATCTAAGCTTCCGCTTTAGATCCGTTATTAAAACTTAACACTTAAGTCATCTGCATTGAGTTCTGGGCCAATCAAAGCGTCTCGGGGGCGTGTTGAGTCCCGGGGTGGGGATAATTGGCTCAGTATATTTAGATTAAACAGATGAGTGTATAACAAAAACATAGTTAAGATATAATTTGTGGCGACGATCCCGGGCCAAGAACTATTTTTCACCGTTTAATGGCCAATTAGAACAAGAAAAATGGTCGGCCCTGTCACGTACTTGATTTTCCATAATCAATGAGCGAATAAAACGAAACGCCTTTGATATACATAGGCACATTTTTCAATAATTATTATCACTGCTGTAAAATAATAGTAGTATTTCAGTTTAACAAGCTTATATTATATAGTAAATTTATTTAGTTTGTAGTAAAGCTATTTATTTTCTAACTAAACTGTTTAGTTTGCAATAACCCTATTTAGTTTGCAACAAACCTATTTAGTTTGCAATAAACCTATTTAGTTTGCAATAAACCATTTAAGTTTACAAAAAACTTATTAAGTTTACAATAAACGTATGAAGTTTGCAATAAACCTATTTAGTTTGCAATAAACCTATTTAGTTCCCAGCAAAAATATTCAGTTCAGTGGTTGGATAAATAATTGGGGATGATGTAGGGTTCCATCGGACCATATCAGATGACTTCCTTTGAAAGGGCGGCAGCGGAAAAGGATCTGCTTAATTAATATTTGAGGCCCACTTTACACCAAACAGATGTCAAAACTCGCAAAGAATTCGGGGTGTTAACATTTTTCATTGGCGCCAGTAATTAACCCTTATTTTCACCCCTGGCGTCAGGTTCCTAGGCGGCGCGGAATTGCCTAAGAAAAAATGTTCTGAAAAGTTTCTTGTTAGTTTTCATAAATTTCGGTAAAATTTTAGTCTACCACCACAATAAAATCATTACATTTATATACAAGGTGTTCAGATGAATATGTAACATAAAAACTGGCACTTCTTTGGCGCGCTTTTGCCGCTTCTTTGTAGATCAAACCACGCCGCCTTTTTTGCGTTACATATTCACCTGAACACCCTGTATGTATAAATGAGTCTATAGACTTAACCGTAGTTGATATTTCTTTTTCAATTTTACTTTCTACATACTTATTCTTCATGATTTTCTAGCCATTAATTCTTTTTAATTTTCTCAAATAAACATATTTTTTAAAATTTTATAATGTTATTTTACTTTCAGATGATCAGAAGCAGCTGTCCACACCTTTAAAGCACTTTGGTAAGTACATATTAGTAGGTTAGTTAAATTATTTCAAACTAAAAGCTGGAAAGTCCAATACGCGTTTTGTCGCTGCGTCCAGACGCTGCGTCAATCGCATTATGACTACTCTTATGGAAACGCTTATATCCAATTTCCAATCTGCGATCGAGTCGTGCGTCCAAACGAATGCGTTCTTTATATGCGTCAGGACGCAGACGCATTGTCAGCCTGATGTCTGTTTGTGCCCTGACATTAAAGTCCATTTTTCCTACATTCTGTCTTGTATCAATACTTATGTCAAAACCATTCATTTTATGCTATAAAATAATTTCTTTAAAATTATTTCTATAAGAAAGAACAGTAGAGTTCGACTTTAACGTGGGAGAGATTGAAGGTATAAAGAAAAATATGAATAAAAACATTTTACTGAACTTTGAAAACCTCAATTAATTTTACCAAAAAACAACAAAAAAAATGGAAAAGTAAAAGTACCCATATCATTACAAATGGAACACAATCTTGCTAATTTAATTTCCTATTTGCTTTTCAAAAATCAAGCTTTATTCATATTTTTATGCAATAAGTTATGAGATATATATTTTTAGATAATCTATTAACTTGTTTTAATTTAAAAAAACTGCTGTGGAAAGTAATAATTATAGGTAAGTTTTAATTCAGAGAAAAATTGATGTGCATTAGAAAACTAGGAACTAGATATTGAAAAAAAAAGATTATGTATAAAATAAACCATATGCGTCTACTATTTTGACTGGTCATGAGAGCAGTTTGGTCGCATGCATCTCAAAACGCATTCAGTGTCAAATAATACATATGTTTGAAGATGTGGGATGGCCCAAACAGGTAGTGTAAATTTATTTTTGGAATAAAATTAGACGCAAGTTTTTCTGTTTTTTAATATGTTTTATTCATGCACGAGGCGTTTCGGTCACTTAACTGTTACCATCTTCGGGTGCTGGAAGATTACATTAAAATTGAATGAGATAAAATTTCATTGAAATCAACTGACAATTAAGAGTACATTGCGGTTATAATGTGTAAACTACTCAACTTTGCAAGTATAAATTTAGACAAAAAAAACTGTACAAATTGACATAAGTCCCATTTTATCACGCGTGTATACATATAAGAAAAAAGAGAATATCAAATGACTTGATGAATCTTGCATGGTCTTTTGTCTTTGATAACAACAGTATATTTTTCCTTTTATGTCAATTTGTATAGTTTTTTTTTTGTCTAAATTTATACTTGTAAAGTTGAGTAGTTTACACATTATAATCACAATGTACATTTAATTGTCAGTTGATTTTAATAGAAATTTTATCTCATTCAATTTTAATGTAATCTTCCAGCACCCGAAGATGGTCACAGTGACCGAAACGCGTCGTGCATGAATAAAACATATTAAAAAACAGGAAAACTTGCGTCTAATTTTATTCCAAAAATATATATGTTCCCACAGAAATCGGGTTAATGAAAAGCTAGACGTACATTGGAAATTGAAAACACTATTTAATTGTACAGGATTGTGTCCATACACTGCCCCAAAACTTTGCACTTTGCACTTGCACTTTAAAGTTGCTTACTTATTTTAGTGTAATTAAATAATACTGGTACATACCATAGTGTTGGCAGAAATTTACTATAAGTATACTGCGCTATAAGTTCATAAAGCGACATAAACAAATAATGCGATACGTTAACATTATTATTAAAAAAAATAATAATAATAATAAACAAAACAACTAAAATATGTGTATATATCTTTATTTAATTAATGTTACAAAATATAATTACATATGTACTTATATCTAGAAGAAAACTACTTCGTATTATAAAACAAACCATTTATTTTTTAAATTATGTATTATACATGAAATGAATCCACTGAAATAATACTTAACAGTAACATTAAAGTAAATGTTATGTAAGGTTTTAAGATGAAATGGTACCGCTGATCTTTATTATTGATATTACAATTAATTGCTAATTAAATTAATTAATAGAAATTTAAAAAAATGCTAAGTAAGTCGTTTGGTTCAATTCCCCCCTAACACGTGCCCCCGGCCCCAATTGTGCCCCCTGAAGAACCCCGCGCCGCCCCCGGGGGGTCTCCGGTTCGTGTCCTGCGGGGGCCTCATAGGGGGCGCTCCGAAGCTGTGGACCCCCGCAGAAGTGTTCGGGAACCATTCCTTCAAAAAGGAAGGGGTTCGGAGCAACTCGGGGCCTCCGAGCTCTTGGGGGTACTTAAACATGAGGAAGAAGTACAGGTGGCCCACTAGGATGCCCAAGAACTCCATGACGCCGCCCCCCGCGATGATCATGTTGAAGGCGAGGAGCACCCAGGGCAGGTACATCGCCTTGAAACGAGTGCCGAACCAGAAGTTGACGATTACGTCTTTGTTGAGCTGGCACCAGACGTAGAGGACCGAAAGGATCATTGCGTCCATTAGAAGCTGTAAAAAAATGGGACAACTAATATTTATCGATTTTCCATTAGATGTTGTTTTTTTGGGATTTTTTTTCTTGGAACTGTAGATTTCTTGTTTATTTTTTCTTTTAATTTTTAATTCTTGTTGTAGGATTTTAGTTGTCTTAGGATTTTTATTGTCATGGAATTATTGTTCTCGTAGGATTTTGATTGTCATGGGATTTTTGTTCTTGTAGGGTTTTTGTTATCATAGGGTTTTTGTTATCATAGGATTTTTGTTATCATAGGATTTTTGTTTTCGTAGGATTTTTGTTCTCATAAAATTTTTGTTATCGTAGGATTTTTGTTCTCATAGAATTTTTGTTATCATAGGATTTTTGTTTTCGTAGGATTTTTGTTCTCATAGAATTTTTGTTATCGTAGGATTTTTGTTCTCATAGAATTTTTGTTATCATAGGATTTTTGTTTTCGTAGGATTTTTGTTCTCGTAGAATTTTTGTTATCGTAGGATTTTTGTTCTCATAGAATTTTTATTATCGTAGGATTTTTCTTCTCATAGAATTTTTGTTATCGTAGGATTCTTCTTGTCATAGGATTTCTATTCTCGTAGGATTTTTATTGTCATAGGATTATTGTTTTTGTGATGTTCTGAATTTTTTCTGATTTGTTTTTTGTTTTTTTAGTTTTTGTCTTAATTATTATTGATACTGGTATGAATTTAGTATAATTCACTTTTCTGGCATTTTTAATATAAATCTACTTAAAATATTTATAGTCTATTTAAATATAACATGTTTAATACAATGTGACAGAAAAAGATCGTCAAAAGGTTTTATTAGATTGATACTTACTGGTATCTCAATTATCAAGCCGACAATGATGCAACACATCCAATTAAACAGCAACATGAAGAGGTAATCGGCTGGTTTTCCAGCAAATGAACCTAGGAACCAAACAAACGACGTTAACATTAAAAAATATATTATGAATACTATATAAATATAAATAAATAAATATAAAGAAATAAACATACAAAAGCTAAATTAAATGGCTATAAGTAATTAAAGTATATAAATACAGTAGAGTCCCTCTTATTCGGTGCCGCTTTTCGTATGTTGGATTTGTTTTTAAATTATCATGTTTTAATGTTGAAAGTTGTAATGTTTAAAATTTTTTTAAAATGTTTATATAAATCTAATGATGATGAAGTTATATATCGAAGAATAGGTAATGGTCAAGGAGATAAAAAGGAATGCACCTGAAGAAGCCCAGATAAATTCATTAAATATGAATAAGGAAATATACAATTTGTCTAATTTCAAGACCCAGAATATCCAAACTAAAAAAAATTATAAATTAATTAATATAATTCGGGTCAAGAACGTAAAATATAATAAAGTTTATTTTTATAAAAAGTTAAACGGGGTTACGCATAACTCCATGCTGTAGCATTCATATGTATTCGATTCAGTTAGTATACTAGGATTAAGATAATATTTACATTTCCCGTTCTAATAATTTGTAAATTGTTTTTATTTTCCGTTTTAATAAATTGGAATATTTTTCTTATAGGATCTAATGCTTAGGAATCTTATTATGAAAGTGATAATGAAATTATCTTAGTATACTTATACAATAATGTGAATAGTTCAGAATCTAAACTTTAAAACTGGATGCTGTAGAGAGATTGAAAAAAAATTAACCAAATCATTATTAATATTTGTTAAAATATGTTCTTATATCTTCTTTTTTTAGCCGGACTTCCCAAGAAAATATCTCTCATTAACATGTATTGTAAATACGAAAGAACCTACAATAAATTTTTATTTTCGTTATTTACTTCTAATTTTAATCTTATCCCTCGTTTTGCTTATCCAGCTGCCCTTTGGTCCAGAGATGTGCGTTTAAGAGGGAGTCTACCGTATCGTAATGTACAATGTAAAAATACAAGCAGTCATTATACATCTACGTTATTATAATAAAATAAATAATAAATTTAATACTTAGCTTAACTTACTTGATTCAAGCCTCGACGAATAGTTATACAAAAAATACACATTGATAAGGAAGTGGAACCCGCTCGAAGGGGTCAGCGGATAGTAAAAGACGCATGTCGCCAGTCGCCAGATTTGGAACCGCTTCAACGGCTCCAAAGCCAAAATGAGATGATGCGGCCTTAGTATTCCAAACCTCCCAATCAAAGTTAACCCAACTGTTAGCCCTAACCAATACCGGGTAAAAAAGGGGACGCTCCTGAACCAGTTGCCAAAGTCCGACATCTTCACCTACAATTTCAAACAAACTCAATTCAATCTCGACGAGTCTCGCTGAAGAATTACGTGGTTTTACTAAATCATCTTGCAAATTTAAAAGAACTTACGTCAAATCCTAGCTGCGAACCATACCATATCGGGTGACAGATGTGTCAAAATAGAGAACCTGCTGGAAAGACACGTGTCCTTTTCGAGTGCGCACCCTGTAAAGCCGGCCCTTATTTACTGCCTTGTTTACATATTCATAAATATATTTTTTGATCTCATGATAATTACTTTATTTTATATTTATCTTTCTACGAATTTCATTCGCGGAATATGCCCATTAAAGAAGCGAACAATAATATCAACGTTGAATAATAATAACGTTGGATAATAACAGTGAGTATAATAATAACCAACGTTGATAACGTATTAATAGGTTGTGAACGTGCCTTTCGATGTGAACGAGCCACAGAATTATCATTAGAACTGTCATAGAGGGCGGGCCTGTCGAATCACTGCGCCCCCATTGGCTGAATTCAAATTTCTATCCTGTCAGCTTCTTGTCAATTCAGTAACGAATTTTCTGTCAACTGCACAAGTAGCAAAAATGGCTCAAAATGTAAATCCCCATTCGGAACACCATTCAGGATCATCGAAACACAACCAAGACAACAAGAAGCACCCCACAGACAACCATGCTGTCACAAAAAGGTAAATTTCACCGCTATATAACCCCCAAGGATTTACATTTCTCCCTAGTTCACTCACAATCTGTCCTTTACTATTTCGTGCTTTAGTAATAAAGATTAGAACACGAATATTTCTAAGCAATAGCCCTTAATTTCTTCCAAAATTAGCTGTCTCTTTATATTATATGGATGTTATTTCTTTTTCTTTGGGATTAGGAGATAGGTGCGTAAATAAAAAGCTCCAAATGAATTCACAGCGACGTTTCGAAACCTTTATTGGTTCATCTTCAAGCCTAAATGTGTACAACAGAAAAATCAACAATTAAAACCAAACAAGGAATAACCAACCGCCAAGCGGAGGCAGGGGCATAGTTTTAGTTATATGCGAGCTAAGAATTCTATGTGAGTTGTGAGGGAAAGAGTCAAATATATATACATTTTATATAACTAAAACTATACCCCTGCCTCCGCTTGGCGGTTGGTTATTTCTTGTTTGGTTTTGATTGTTGATTTTTCTGTTGTACACATTTAGGTCTGAAGATGAACCAATAAAGGTTTCGAAACGTCGCTGTCAATTTATTTGGAGCTTTTTATTTACGCACCTATCTCCTAATCCCAAAAAAAAAAAAGGAAATAACATCCATAGCCCCTAATTAGGTTATTACTTTGTAGTTGGAATTCCATTAATAGGATAAAATTGCGGTGGACATACAAATCTCGACTAAATTTTATTTCTATTTATCAGGCATTCTTCTAGAGACAAGAAGCTTTATTAAACAGGCACATTTGGTCATATTCAATATATTTCAGAACACGATAATAAAATGTGAAAATTCTTTCAAAGACAAACATCTAATTTAATTACGCCACAGACCTTACGCCATTTCCAACTGTACGACTTGTTGTGCAGTTTTTTTATTTACGTTAAAAGGAATTTATGTAAATTCTATACGAATCTCTGTTGCAATACTTGTGTGATTTATACGAACTTTTGTGTAGTTATCTTGCCTTGAACATGACGCATCTGTTTAAAATTTGTATAAGTATAAATACCTATTAGAGGTACCATTGTGAAATTTTAATTAAACATTTTTCTGCTAACAATTGCAGAAATAAAATTTATATAACCCTATGTGAGTACCCTTTTCTTTCAACTATTTAATTCGAACCCTCGTCTTCAGCAGTAAATTCAACTCTCACAATTTATAAATTATAATAAATTATTTATTTTAGTCGTGAACAAGGAAACGACCTCTTTATTCATTAAAATTATTTATTATTTTATATTATTGTGATAATTATTTGGTAAACTTTATCTTTTAGGCTTCATAAAGAGCTAATGACGCTGATGATGAACCCAGATAAGAGCATAACGGCCTTCCCCGAAGGCGAAAACCTGTTCAAATGGATCGGTACGATCACAGGTCCGAAGGACACCGCCTATGACAACCAGAAGTATAAACTGAGCCTCACGTTTCCAAACTCGTACCCCTACACAGCGCCTGTGGTCAAATTCATAACGGATTGCTTCCATCCGAACGTTGACACAGGGGGCAACATCTGTTTAGACATACTGAAAGACAAATGGTCAGCCCTCTACGACGTCAGGACGATCTTACTCTCGATACAAGCCCTCTTGGGCGAGCCGAACATAGACAGCCCTCTCAATTCACTGGCAGCGGAAATGTGGCGGAATCCCGAAGAATACAACAAGCAAGTGCAAAGCACTTACAAACCGCAGTAGTAGCCGAACACTTTCGTATAGAAAATATGCAACTTTTTGTTTTCACTTTTACCTACATTTTCTCTATATTTATATTATTATTCTTGTGTATTGACGGGTCTACTAATTCAGAAACTTAAACAATGGTAAATTACACTTGCAATTAGCATTACTCCTGAATGAATGTACAACTGTAGAATACGAACATCTGCTATTGATAATAATGTAGCAATTGCGTATTTTATTTGACTGATTATTTTTGTATTTAAATATGTACATTATTAATTTGAATTATTTTAAATTGAGTAAATATAATAAGAAAACATATAATTTTATCCGTTGTTTATTTACAGGGTATTTCAATCGATATACAATATTTAAATTGATACAGTATTTCAATTGATCTAGTATTTCAATTGATCTAGTATTTCAATTGATCTAGTATTTCAATTGATATATTATTTCAATTGATGCAGTATTTCAATTGATGCAGTATTTCAATTGATGCAGTATTTCAATTGGTACAGTATTTCAACTGATACAGTATTCAACTGATACAGTATTTCAACTGATATAGTATTTCAACTGATACAGTATTTCAATTTATACACTATTTCAAATGGTGCAATATTTCAACCGATATACTGTTTCAATTAATATATTACTTTCACTACCGCCTCTCTACTAACATTAATTTAATATTACATAAAAACTATAACTAGTGGTGACCGCTATCGTGGCCATGGCCGTTTCCAGAGGTTTTATCCATAACGTACCCACCGATGGCAGTGACGACGAAAGCCAAGAACCCCCATTTGAAGCCTCGGAAGAACAGCGTTCTGCCACGAATGCTTTCGTTTCCGAATTCCTTAACGTTGTACCTCCACACTTCGTTCCGCAGCCAAGGGTCTTTCAAACCTTGCGCCTCTAACGCTCTTTTTGTTGACATTAACAATGGGACGTCTTCTACTTTGTAGATTTTATAGTCGGGGACTTTATATGGTGGTCCGTGAGAATCGTGTCCGTGACCCATTGTCGCCTTTAATGTAACATTACAATTACTATTGCGTAAAGAACTAACCCTAAAAGATGTTTACATTGCTACACATTCGTAAAAATCAGAAATACAGTGTAATCTCGGTAATCCGAACTTCGGTACTCCGAACACTCCAGTAATCCGAACTGACAAAACGAAGAAAAATTACTGACTTCTTTAAAAAAGACTGATTTTTGTTTTTTAATGTAACTAGAATTTTAAATAAAACATACATACATACCTACTTTTTATATAAGTAAAAATAGCAAAAATATGTAGGTACATACATACATGGTTATGTGCAATAATACATACTGTTTAATCTTTTTTACAGACTTTTCTAATACTTTCTGTAATCTGAACTTTTCAGTAATCCGAACACCCCCTTGCAGCTATTAGTTCGGACTACTGAGATTACACTGTATAACATTGATGAACTTCTAATCATCTGACTAGTACAGTAGTTAACACTTAAGGTGGAATTTCTTTGCTACGACTGAAACGACTATAGCCGCGCGGCCGGAGTCGTACGGTCAAAGCCGCGCGATCGAAATCACACGTTTATATTCCTATTAGACTGCTGTAGTCGTCAGTCAGTTAAAAATTGCCCACCAGGGATAATACAACGGTGTTAGCCACATATCTTCTTCTCGAAGAAGACGAAGATGAGGAGCTATATTATCTTCTATAAAATAATTTAAGGAAGAAATTCTTTGAATAAAACCAATATGCAAAAAGAATTATTTATTTCACTCAAGAAAATATTTATTTATTTCAATAAAAACTTTATTTCTACAAATATTTTTTTTTAATAAATATTTTCTTGATTTAAATAAGTGTATTTCTTTGGGCATATTTGTTTGATTCAAAGAATTTTTTCTATCTGTATAATAAATAATAATTGTATATGCTAAGTACAGTAGAATCCGGATATAGTGACGACGAAGGGACCGGTGGTAATACATCGTACTAACCGAACGACGCACAAAGCGGACAGATATTTTTAATTTAGTTTTTTCTTTTTTATTATGATTCTGACTATAAATGTTGTGAAAGTAGGTATATAGGTAACTAAGGAATGAATGCTTATGAAAATAAAACAAGCTTTTAAGTCGAACACTACACATATATACAGGATGATCTTTTTCGAGTTGCCAGAGGGTGGAGACATGTTTTTAGTTTTAATATAATTATATGTACATATGTAACTAGCTCAAAAAGTCTGTAATTTTCTTAGTTGATTATCGAAAGTTCTCATCCAAACAGACAGCGGTAAACCATCTTGTTCGTCGAAATCTGAGATTAAGGTATTGGAACAGGCTAAATCGTTTTGGACAAATCCAGCATGTTTGAAGCAGTTAAAAATTGCCTTTTAAGTAAGTTTGTTCCAGGAATCATAAATCATTAAAATGGCATCGGGTTCCGTAATCTTAGGGATGCTTGGCGCTGGCATCTTCCTTTGCGTCAAGACAGTCAATACTTTTGAAAACAAGATTTTTGCGAAAGTGTGATTTCAAAGCTCGAATAATCCCTTAATCCGTGAGTTGCAATACCGAAGTTCTGTTGGGTAGCAAAAAAAACCAGAGTTATACTTCTCAAGTCAGTGATTGTGGGATGTGCTGGACAATTATCAACTAAGAGCAGGTTTTTTTTCTTGTTTGTTAGTTCACGATCCCAAACACGTACCCCTTTGGTAAAAATCTCAGGCGTCATCCAGGCCTTGCCATTGCTCTCATAATCTACTGGCAACATTCATATGTCTTTAAAACTTCTTTAACCGTTTGGACTTACCAAACACCAACAATTGAGAAAGATTTACGATTCATAAAACTCATTTTTCGTACGAACATAATGACCTATCAATAGTTGATCAAATACTAACGCTATCGCGCGTCAACCGGTATTGTACAGAGAGGAGGGAGTATGTAAATAAGACGATCGTCGTTCAAACCGGACATTTTATTAAAGAAAATACGTCGTCCAAAGCGGTTGGTCGTTTAAAGCGGAGTCGTACTAAACGGATGTACATTCACAGTAATTTATTTAAACCTAACATGAATGTATGTTTACGTCGCTAAAAACGGTTGGTCATTATAAGCGAAGTCGTAATAAACGGTTTCCACTGTATTAGATTAAAAAGAGTTAAATACCTTGTTTTTATGTATTTATTAATTGTACAACAGTTTCGGCAACCACTGTTGGCATCATCGGGTAAATACATAAATTTTGAAAACATTCCCAAAACTTTCAACAACATCTTAATAAGAAGAGAACAGATAGAAAATTCAAACTTACAATGTATGTTTTCAAAATGTTCTTAATTCATGTACCTGATGATGGCAATAGTGGTTGCCGAAACCACAATTAACAAATATATAAAAGCAAGGTATTTAACTCTTTTTAATCCAATATAAAAATAATTGCTTGGTAATTCCTTGTTTTCTTAAAGACAGGGTGGAGAAAAAGTGCCAGAACCCCTAAATATCTTCTGAAAGGTTTGAAATAGAGAATTAAAATTTACAGGGTTACAATGGTGTCAAACAATCTACCAGATGACACTAAAAACACCCATTTTCCTACCCCCTGTGGACGTGGGGAAGGGGGGCGACATAATTTTAAATGTAATGAGGGGTCATGTGAGGGTTTATTTGAAAGGTTTTTTCGAGACGAAAACAACGCGATATCGCCGAGGTCTCTACGACTTCTTTTCGCAGAGGTATGGCCCTTTAAATATTGAGATTTCGCAGTAGCGCAGGGTTCACGACAAGGACGTCGTTCCCATGTTTCCTTTGCGGACACGTCTAGATAAGGTGCAGTAGGAAGCTAGTGCGATGTGCAGGTACCAAATAATAATAAAATGAAGAGAAAAGGCAATTTTCATACTTATGAATAAAAAAAATGTAATAGTTTTTTTTTGTTTTTCCCATTCCTACCCTTACAGTCAAATGTCATATCTTTCTGAACAAGAACGAATATGTCTTTTGATGATGAAAGGCTGGGACGATCGGGTAAGATAAAGGATATGAAACAGCTATTCAATGATACATTTCGCAATGAAGGATGATCCCATTTCAAATCTACAGTTCACAGAACGATAACTCGTTTCCACCAAACTGGAAGTGTTAAAAATCGTCCAGTATTAAGTAGACCGAATACGGCAACAAACCCAGAAAAATCGATGGAAGTTCTACAATCCTTCATTGAAAATCCGCATGATTCAAGTCGAAAAGTAGCTCTGGAACATGATATCGATAAACAGTCTGTTCTTATAATACTAAGAAAGAACAAATTTCATTCCTATAAAGTTCATGTTGTGCAAGAGTTAAATGAAGATGATTTTGATAGGCGAATTGAATTTTGTGAGATAATGATGGAAAGTGTTGACGACAATCTTAACTTTATATCTATTATTGTTTTCTCAGATGAAGCAACATATCAGTTAAATGGCAACGTTAATCGGCACAATTGTATATTCTGGTCTGACACAAATCCTCACTGGATAGAAGAAACACATACGCATTATCCAGAAAAGGTGAATGTGTGGGCAGGCATTCTCAATAATGCTAGTAGCATTGGTCCATTTTTCATCGATGGAAATTTAACAACTGCGAAGTACCAGAATCTCCTGAGAGATGAAATTGTTCCAGCAATACAAATAATCGTGGGGAACAATTTTGAGAATATATGGTTACAACAAGATGGTGCTGCGACGCATTACGGAAGGAACGTCCGTCATTATCTTGTACAACGTTTCCTGGGCAATGGATAATAGGTACATAGAAGAGGAACTATCGAATGGTCTCCTAGATCGCCTCTCGACTATTTTCTGTGGGGTTACTTAAAAGAAAGAGTTTACAAAACGAAACCACTAAATCTGGATGAATTACGGAATTGTATTCTTCAGGAGGCTGCTCTTGTACCTCAGGATTACATTCAAAATGCTGTTTCATCTTTTTATCATCGGATAGCCTTTTGTCAAACAGTTAACGGTGCACATTTTGAACAGTTGTTATAAACTATCGTACATTTATTTTAGTTTATTGTTGTTTCAGGTTTAAATAGTAGTATGTATAGCTTGTTTGAAATTTATTTAGTCGCTAGTGCTTTCGAGATTCGCTTGTTCCTTCATTAGGTGATACGTCCAATTTTTTTTTGAATAAAGGGAGAACCCAGCCTGCACTGAACGTTTCAGTTCACGTTTCTCCTTTGCAAGTTTAAAGAATCAGAGGATATGTAAACAATTGTTGTAAAATTTACATACCCTTTATGTGCATAGTA
>JAWQRP010001945.1:0-17094 GCA_033557875.1 Quadriops clusia | reverse complement strand
AAATGAGCTGAAAAAGGAATCAATTGAATTTAAATACACAAATAAACACTAAAATCGGAGAACTTTCATCATAACAAAACATTTGACTGTGAATTGATTTACCCTGAATTTGATTGAATTGAACGACCTTGGTAAGTACGAATGATTATTATTCATTATTTGTCCCACTGCAGTTGACCTTAGTAAGTACCGTGAACATGAGATACCTTTTGACTGTTCTGGAAATGTTACCTTTGATTTATTATTGCAATTGCTCTACCCTTTCCTATCGTGCACTTAATTTCTCTACCTTCGTTGTGATGTAATTATTTATTCATTGATTGTAGCGAAACCTTGTTTGTAATCGTTTATTGAATTAGTTGGGCCCAAACTTCGTTATTGCAAAATGTTATTGATTAAATTGACTTATTATGTTTATGGGTCGACCCGAATGGATTTTGGTGTGTGTGCATGTGTGTGAGAGAGACCAACGGAATTATCATCCTCCTATTGTCACCTCGAGCGTTCATCGAACCAACCAACAAAACAACTCGTCACTCGTGAAGACCAAACTAGCGACCACTACTCTCTAACTACTGAATTGAATGAAACTAATAAAAGAAGCAACAGATATTCTTAGCCTGTCTTGTGTCACTCCTGGGGACGGCGACCAACGAATCCAAAATCCCAGAAGAATGGTGTGGAAGATATTCCCAAAGGCACTGAACAATTGATCGCAATTGCCTGGCGACGGCGGTCAACGAATCCCAACTCCCAGAAGAATGGTGTGGAAGACATTCCCAAAGACACTGAACAATGGATCACAATGAACGCACAAAACCTTTCACACGAATTTTTCCCAACGCTCGGATCCCGTCATCTAAGCTACCCTTAGTGACTCTCTGACTCTCTCTCCATGACTCTCTGCCGCAAGACTCTCTCTGTATGACTCTTGTGAACCTCTCTCCGTGGTGACTCTTTTGAACGACCGACCTTCTCAAGCCTGCTCGCGGGACCGTTTTCGATCGATTGACACTCAAAACTACCTGCCTCTCCGGCACGCTCCGCGAGACTCCCGTGCGACTTGACTGCCCGTTGCAAGCCTACTGCCCTCGAAGACCGCTTCGCCCGATCGTTTTTTTTACCTGCCTCCCTCGAGACTCTGCTCCCGAAGCCCGCTCGCGAGACCTTTTTCTACCTTTGATTTTTCCTGCCGCATCGACCTTCGCAACCTGCTTTGTATTTTGAACAGCTGTGCTTCGGGCGCTCTTGAGACTGGAAATATTTTCCAGATTTCGATGACATATGGCGCGGCAACATCTCCGTATTTTGATAAGGCCCTAACTGACATGGATTGCATAGCATATCTTCATACTGTCACAATACATTGAAAATTGAGCCAATAACATAATTTTTATATTTTTTTATTTAAATGATAGTTATCCTGAACATACTGATACTGATGGATGAATTTCTAATCACAACTTATAACTCGTGTTAATCTTATGACATTCGCATGAGCAGTGAAGATATGTGTTGATTTTATGCGCGATAAGTAATAAACACTCGTGATTTTTTTAATCTTGTAAAAAATGTCTTATCAGGCTAGAATGACGACTTAATTAGGCCATGTTCCCTTAATGATGAATAGGCTTTCGTTGTAAGTAAAGTTTGAAGAAATACTCACTTCTAATTCAGAAATTTGCTTCGGATTCGGAGCTTTAGGTATATCTGCAATAGTAGGAATTACAACATCGTGTTTCTGAATCTCTTCTTCAATAAATCGGATCTTCCTCTCTAATTCGTCACACCTTCTCACTTCGTTTGCGAATTTTCTTTGGAAGTGACTCATGTCTCCATTTAACTAAAAATTGTTAATTATAAAAAATACATGAAGAATCTATCATCACTAAGAATGAAAATAAAATTGGTATTTAATTGTTTGGTTGCCTTACATCTCGGAATTGTACAGTTCCTGCTTCCCCCAATTCGGATATAGATTCATATGCAGCCTCAGGTTGTATAAACAACTGGGCTAAAGCCATTGCTTCACTCCTGAACATAGATCCCATCTTTCAAGGCGTTGACTTACCTTTTCACTGTGAAGTATTCTAAAATTGTTGAAAGATTCAAATACTATTGTGATTTTTACACGCTGACGAAATACATAAATCAGTAACTTACATGAACAAAGTGGGTACATAAAATAACTAAAATATCTAACCGCAGTGAAAAGTAAAACACCTTACCTCTATGAGTATAGTTTTATCTGACTACGCCAATATCAAACTAATACAACATGATTTTTACTACAATTGGAACTGATAATGATCAGATGTACATATCGATAAGTACTTCAAACCAAATCAAAACCTGGCGTATTAAACTTGATTAGCAATCTTTATTAGAACTCATTTAATTGCAATATGTATAGGTAAAATCCATCAATCATTTAACAAAACTCTACATCATGAGTACTTTACATCTTTAGAATAATACATCTTTACAATAATAAATACGAAATGAAATTCATGTTAGTTATTGCGTAATTGTACTTTACATACATGTTATAAATACTTGGATTTTTTAGTAGAAAAAGAATTTTTATTAACACACATTAACATCAACAACCATTTCTTGGTTTAAAAAAGTGGATAATAACTCACCTAAAATATTTTTTAAAATTGCTTTATTCTACTTAAAACACATTTTACAATGTACTAAAATTTTTCAAATAGATCTAGTGTTTCTGATAATTGTCCATAAAGCACATAACTACTTGGACACTTTATTCTATTCCAAGCATGAGTAAATTGGACCCTTAGTATTTAACTACTTTTATTCAATCACATTTTTATCATTAAATTTTCAGATAAGTCAGTGTAAAATGTACAAAGGATTTTTTTGATAAAATTACTACAAAATGACAGTGTTTCCTCATATTTCTACTCCTCAGATTTTTCTTCCTCCTCCATAATCTGTTTAAAGCTAAAAGGTTGGAATGGATACCCCAATCCCGCATAGAATTTACTCATAAACTCCACCCTGGAACAAAAACGTAACATGAGAAGCTCAATTAAAAGGCTGTATTATTTGTAAATTTACCAATGCAAACGCAATGTGTGCAGGAAAGCTGATAATCCTTCCATCATCACTAATATCCCTAAGGTAAACACACCCCAGATCCCAAATACGATATATAATTTCACTGATCCTACATAGGACATATCTTTTAATCCTATCGTTAAGACCATGTTCCACAACACCTCAGATAATTCTGAAATTGAACATATTTATAATATTTTAATATTATAATTTTGGAAAATATTTAACTTCAGTGGAAAACTTACGAGCATGAGCTAGAGACAAAGCCCACAATCGAAGATATGATGCAGTATGTGAAATTGTACTGAGGACATACTCAATGGTATGTATAGCCTGATGAATCATAATTTCACTCATTTCTTCTTCGTGCTCTTCAGTGTGATGTTCAGGTGCTTTGGTTTCCTCCAACACTTCAGGTTGCAACTCCATTCCCTGGTTTACATCACCGTTGCTATTTATCTGCAAGAGAAACATTTTATTCGTTACCTTTGTGAAGATTATCTTTTACTTAATGTAAATTAAAATTCGTTACCTCTTGTTATAATATATAAGTATACTCTAGTTGACTAGTCAAGTAGAATAATTATCTAATAATTACCTTTTATCATTTAGGTAAAGTTAAAAGGTACCTACATGTTTTTTATGCGATCCCCTGGTAAACTTTATGTACAGCGGTTTCCCTAAAAGCATAACAGGAATGCAGAGGACCGCCACCACGACCAGACACATTTGAAATTGTTCTTGAAAATCAAACATGTATTCCACACATCCTTCCACTGGTTTTGTGTGTTTGAAGAGCATCATGTTAATGAAATATATTAACACCGAGGGAGCACAAGCTGTTGAATACTTGAGATCGGCTAGAAGGGTAGAAAGTTATTGGTTATCGCTTACAAACGTATGAAAAATACTTACTGACGAAGGCTCCGTACATTATCCACTTCATGAACATCATCACAACCATCCAAAAGAAGAGTAGAACTAAAAATAGGAGTTGGGGTACAAATTCTAAAATAATGCTGGAGAAATTACGGAAATGCCTATAATAAAAAAAATAAAAGAAAATTATTATGAAACTGGTAAATTAAAGGTTTCTAAATTTAGTCTAGAGGTGTATAAAACATAGAAATTTTAATGAAAAGATATACAAAAAAATACTTACACGTAATTTACAACGCTCATACAGACGCCGAATATCATGTGTATCACCCCAAATATTATAGATAATTTCATTTTATAAGAATTTAAGAAAATAATTTTGTTCTTCGCCAACTAAAATGTTAATAAATGTTAAAAATGACACAACAATAAATAAATGTTTATATTCAACCTGCCACGCAGGATCCAGTCCCACAGGATATGGTATATCAGTATAATGTTTTTGGGGATCTAGTGTTTGTACCCCATTGCGAAGAGCTTCAGCCTTGGTATAATTAACAACCCAACTGCTACCGAATATGTTCATAGACTTTGAGAACACATCATTATATATAATGCCGGTATAAATAGAGAAACAACCCATCAACAGGATAATGTAGCGTCCGGCAAAAAATATATTCCAAATTTCGCTATTAATTTTCTTAGCTTGCAACTTTCTTTCGCAGACAACCATATAAAGACCAAACAGCATCAGAATAACACCATGACCAGCATCGCCAAACATAATGGCGAATAGGAATGGGAATGTGATAATAGTGTACAACGCTACAAAAACAATGAAATGTAAAGTACTCTATTTTGGTCCTAATGTAAACACAATTACCTGGATTAGCTTCACGATAAGATGACACACCATAAGAGTCGATTAAATTTTGGAATCCCCTTGTGAACTTGTTGGTTCTATTAAAGGTAGGTGGATGCTCATTAGTGTTTATAACGTTCAAAAAAGATGGAATCGAACTGCCTCCAGCGGCCTATAAAACATAAACGACAAGTTTTTATATTTAGGTACAAACTTTTACAATAAATTGAAATATTAGTGATTAAAAGGCATACTTACTGAACCTTCTGAAAGAGCCTTCTGAACAACAGGAATGTCTTTTACTGGAACCCAACATTCACCAATAAGGCACTTTTTCGTGACGTCCATATTGAAGAAATTCAAAGTGTAGTAAATAGCTTTCATCTTTCGTACCATTACGCTCCAATTTTGCAACTCTTTTGCTACACCCACGAGGACTCTTTGGCGATGATCCTGAGTTTGGTTTAAAACCAAATTTAAATCCTCAAGCCTTGTACGAACCCCTTTCACCATTTCTTCGCGTTCGCTTGCTGAGCTTGGGCATGGGTATAGTGAAGCATGGAACCCAGAGCAAACTTTCTTGATGCGGCTCTTGAGTTGCTCCCCTTGGAAGAACGCGACGAATACAGTTTTGATCATTTCATTACCCTAAAGAGAATCTCGCTAATAAAATGTTGTAGTTTCAGCTGAGGAAATGTAGACTTAATACTTACTGTGTTTGGATCTTCTAATGGTGTCTCAATTTCTGATTGCCTGAGGAACACGTTTCCTCTTGAGATTCTCCAAAGCATCCTCTCAAAGGCTGGAACTCTTTCTCGCTTGATGACACCGGCCACAAAGCCCAACCTTCCTCGAATACTGACGTGTTGAGAATCTTCAGGAATCAAAGCTTTGTGAACAGAATCCAAACCATTGGCTTCTTCCTTATCGGTGAAGAAAGATTGTGTTTTGTCCAGAACATGACGCAGTTCGGTCAGCTCCAGAAAATTAGATTTCAAATTTATTGCACTTTCGCTGAGTTCTTTTATGTCGCTCTCGGTTTTCTCTAAGTGTGCCTCCAGATCAATGATTTCTCTTGGATTTGGGGCCTTGGGAAGCTCTGACACATCAGGAATGTGAACATTATCTTTTCTTACTTCTGCTTCGATGTACCTCAACTTTCTTTCCATCTCATCACACCTCCTCACCTCGTTCACAAATTTTCTTTGAAAAGCGTTGACTTCTTCGTTTAACTACAAAAAATCATTTTATTTAAATATTACAAACACCAACATACATGATAATTCATACATCTCTAAACTGTACGGTTCCCGTCTCTCCTAGTTCAGAAATTGATTGGTATGCAGCTTCGGGTTGAATGAAGAGCTGGGCCAAAGCCATCTCTTCACTTCTGAACATGGCTCCCATTTCGAAAGGGTTATTGTCTTACTCTGAAAATAAGGGACAACTAATTAATACACTCATCGTTTAGCTGGAATATAAGCAAGTGCTTTTAGCAAAACATTTATGTGGTAATAAAATAATAATTATCTTCTGAAATGGAAGTTAATGATGGGAACCATAAAATAAACGATATGCTCCTAAATTGTTCTACTTACGCAATTACATAATCTTTTATGGCAGTTCCGCTACTTGCAGATGAAATTAAACTATGCACACATACGTTGCGCATAACTTCACATACTTATATGATGTATGTACAAAACGGATGTATGTTTTCCTGTTTAATGCATATTTAAATACTTGGTACCAATTTTTGTCATTGAAGTAATGCACAAAATGAAGCCAAATATCTTGTTTAGTAATGAAACCATACATAAAAAATATTTTTAATTTAATCCAAATGTAAAGAACGTCTGACAATGCTATTACGTTATTAAAGCACATGACTTCATGAATACACCTAAAACTAATGCAGGCGCACGAAACTACAAACTTTACTTTTCAAGGAAAAATTTATTCACAACTCCATTAATAAAATGCATATATTCACCTCAATGTTCGTCTAATGTAATTATTAATTGCATTATCACGTACCTTTTTTATTAGCAGTATTAAATTGCTGTGTTACAATGGACCTCTGCACCACAAGACTATCGCACATCAGACTAAAAGTATTAACTCACAGCGCATTACAACAGTTGAGCACATGACTCAGGTGTCAACAACAGAAATTAGCCTGTATTTATACATTTTTATTATAATATACGTCGAGATCTAGCCAAGCAAGTTTGATAAGAATTAATTACATTGTCTACAAATCACTTTCTGTCTATGCATCATTGAGTATTAATTTTAATGCCGTAAGGTTTACTAGCTGCATACTTTTTACTTCATGAATTCTTTTATTAAATTTGATCGTAAAGTACTTACGTACTTGCATTTCATTAAAAGTTTATTAGGTATAATAAAGTATTGTAAATATTGAAAAAGTAGTGCAATTTTTACTAGCTTATAGATAAATCTGTGAATATTTATTCAGAATATTTGTGATGCTGTAAGAAGCGGTATCGTCACGGTCACGAGCTTCAAATGAATATTCCCGTGCATCTCATTGTTTGTACAACAATTATAAAATTGTCGCGATTCGTAAATATTTGTTTTCTTATATCTTGTGGGAGCAGAAGCGTCTTTATCGCAAACGGTTTTGATATGTCAGAAATTTACATAAATATATAACATATTTAAATAAGATAAACCCCGTATTTAAATTGCAACAACTGCACATAGTATTGCATTTTATCGTTACTATTGCAATTCAAAACGTGAAAAGTTTTTAAAATTTTTGCGAGTTCTGGTATTTTTTTATACTTATTGCATATGCATAATAAATGCTTAGTTTTCCCTTGTTGGATCACATAACACCACAACTTAAATTTGTAAAATTGATAGCATTTCTTTTTGTTTACTACAGACATTTTCGTAAATTGTAACACATTGGAACATGTAAGATCTATTTGTCTACTCCTGTTTACTTATTTGTACGTTAAGGAAAGGAATGTTATTTTGTAGAACTATATCATAATGAATTTAGACCGGACGTTACATATCGATTGTTCCGTTCCAGCCCATCTACAAGGTCGGTTTGTAACGTAACCTTGCCGAATCATTGAAAATTTATATGAAGGCACTCGTGGTGATTATATAGGGCATGCAGAAATATCCATAACATATCAAAGCATATCAAATGCACCTATTCGTAATAGCAGTACACAGTTATCGCATTTTCTTTATACAAATATATCATTACGACACCTATCTACGACAAACAAAAATAGAAGAAGGAAAATTTAATAGTTTAATAGATAAAATTATCCTTTAGTGCTTCTTGCATATAGACAAAGATAAAAATGCCATCGTAAGTATTACAACATAAATATTGCTGAAGTTTACACAACGGTTGTAAAAAAGAACTAAATAAATGGTAAATGCATTAGATTGACCCACATTGTGCTTGTTTTTCTTGACATTTTTATTTGCGAGTTGCACAGGTTCACATGCACTAGATTTAAACGTGCGCCTCCACCATTTGTGCTCTTCTTGATTACACGTATCAGTATTCAAAGTGCCTATACATGTCTCAACTATAATGACTTCTATTTAATTTTGTACGTAATCTTGTACACCAAATTAGAAGTACACAATAAAGTTTAATAAATAACTATTATTCTTATTATACTTCTTTATTACACTTATATTACATTGTAAGTAAAGATTAAAGTATACTTATCTTTACAGTAACGTTATAAAAAGAATTGTTTCAACTATTTACTTAAACTGTTAACAGTATTTACCTCTTGCTAAGTACACTTATCAATGTATCTTTCTATGTATTACAACTGCAGACTACCTTTCATGAAGCATTGGGTGTTATCTTCAGATATGATATTTGATTCAATTACATATAATGTAATTGTATACCTTCTTATGTACATAAATAATAGCGATTTTATTCCTATGTAGCTGTGGCGAACCTAATGGCCGTAACGTGAATCATTATATAATATACCAAAATGGTATAAACGTTGAGCGCATATTGATATAATGAGAAAAGCATGACGTTCTAGTGGTCACATCCTTGATGCTGCTACTCAATGCCACTAAGTACATAACAAGGCTGGTGCGTGACCGACATATTATTAACAATGTAAGAAGACCACTAAGTTCTATTAATTACATCTTCCTAATTCGTTATAAACTTCATCGCTATTAACAAGAAACTTTACATGTTGCGAAACGTTTTTAATTACTAAATTATATATATTTGTTCATCTAAACAATATATACAATCGTTGATTTCCTTCGTTTTTAAATTAATTTAAAAATGTGTGATCTATTGTTAGAATATGGGAAGTGTTATCTCTTATTAATTCCTAAACCAATACATGTACAAAGCCTAATTTTACTGCTTACGCAATGCAAGTATTTTGGTCTATTACCACATTAAAAAAAATCACAAATATGCGAAAAATATCCACACTTCAAATTAAACGACGTATGCCTTTTCTGTTCGGAAATTGATTTTGCCCCCATTTCTAATTCGTAATGGGTCTAGGTCATCGTTAGAGGAATAGCCCAAACAACGGGTATGGGGTTAGAAGCAATCGATAGTAAAATAAAAAGCTGTTACGATGCATTACCTCAACTGGCCCCTGTTAGTGTAGACGGTGGTTAAGCAGCTCCTATTTGGAACCTTGACACGCTAAGCCACTATCTCGGCCAATGTTTATTCCTCAATATTTCACATTTACTTGTCAGCATTGACTCGACTTTGTTATCCTAATAAATGTATCTAGATCAAATCCAAGAAATTACTCAATTATAACTCAGTTTTATTTAAGATCACAATTATTTCAAACATTATAATTTTGGAAAAATACAGAAACTCAGTAATTTAAAGCAGAATATCTACAACGAGCGTATTGTACTCTAGTAATTGTATGTAGGATACAATTGTGCGTAAATAAATTATTAGGGCAATAAAACTGAAAATAGCCACAGCTTTGTAACCATCAAAAATAACAAGACCATTGCATTACCTGTAATAGCGATAAAAGACTTTTAATTCTGTTATAAAATAAATAAAAGGGAAATATCCAACAATTAACCATTAATTCTACTTACGTAATATACAGAAACCTATTTTATTCTATTGCAACATAAAATTCTCACAACAACACATGTAGTCTGGAAAACTATTAGATTTTATTACTATGAAAATGTTTTATTTTATTTAGAGTGGAATAACCTCGCCAGTCACAGTCACCATACATAATTCAATAATAACACTGTTGAGTAGACAACTGGAGGTCCCACGTTTTGCATTAAGTTAATTGAGAATTGCAGTCACAGAAGTTATTAGGCCAATGATTAATTAATCTGAAAGTTTTACACGACACCGCCGTAAAAATTCATTAATTTTGATAAATATAAGCCGATTACAAAATAGGAAGGACAAAAATATGTCGAGTATGTATTATGAAAAATTCTTTCTCTGTTTACGACTAAAATTCCACAGATCCTTCTCTAATAATGAATGCATTATCATCCCATTATAAAACTTGTTTGAATAAAAATTTAAACTGTATCTCTTTATTTTTGTGATGGAAATCGTTTTATTTCCCTAACGTGCCCATAAAGAATTTCATGTAGTATTAACATTTGCCTTAAATTCATGTATTTATCTGCAGTATGTCAAATATACATGTAAGCATGACACACATATTATTTTAACCTTTAACACCAACGAACTGCACGATGAAAATCTGATACAAACTTTGATATGGTTATATAATTACATTTAGAAGTGCCATTTTATTAAATATTTTCTTTATACTTATTCATATAACAGCTTGTGGAAAGGCAAACGAACCATCAATAACTTAGTAATATTTACCAAGTAGTTTTTTCACCTTTATTGATGAATTAGGGAAGTCTAATTTATTTTAATCCTGATTCTTGATCTCGGAAAGTTTCTGCCGTATATTGAACCCTCGCCTCGCATGCATGAAATTCGATCCGAAGTGGCGCATTATATTACACAAAAAGCTAAGTACTTTGTGTATATTGTAATTTCTTTTTATTCGCCTTTGCAAACCTCCCTTTATTTATTTACTTAGCAAGTACTTATGAGCTACATAGTGTAAGATCTAAGAAGACGTTTGATTAATGATTTTTAAGTTAAACATGTTTATGCATAAGGTTTCCGTCATATATATAAGTGTTCAGTCAAAACTATTAGTGCAAAATATAAAACTAACATTAAGCAACGATTTCATTTCTGTCATCTACTTCCATCATGTGATTGTTAAAAGAAACTTTTACCAAGTACGTGAATTAATCAATTAAGGTTTATCTCTCAAGGCTACATAATTTTCCGGGCAATATCTTTTTCCCAATTGAACACGCACGCAGATCCGTGAAATTAAATAAAATGAATCGCTACCCTTGAATATCAAATATATGTACTATATTGAGGATAGAATTGTTGATACGTTTTATTCCCCATTGTATATATAAATAAAATTATAAACGTAAAGTGTTAACAATTATTTTAATAAAAGACCCGGTTTAACTTACCACTTTCAATAGTTAATATAGCTAGTTGCATTGAGAAAACATGATAGTTCTCGTGAAATAAAGAACAAATCACTTATTGTGCATGCAATTTTGTTGTGCATGTGCACTGTGCAAGTTTGTATTGTTTAGCACCTACGACGTTTTTATTGTCGCATAATATTGATAAGGCTAAAAATTACATATGAAAATATGCACTTCTACTTACTTTGAATGCTTAGTTTCATAGAATTATTGCGCTCCGTTACCTCCACTTCAATTTGGACAACACAATGTATTTAAACAATCACAAAAATCGGTTCAATATTTATATTAAAAACTAGCGATGTAAACATTATTAGTGGTCGCGACTTGGTCAATGGTTTGAAAGACATTTGGCGGGCTGCACTGAGTCGCTCTTGAATCATTTATCCTTAGACACGTGTGAGCCAGACGAGGACGGAAAGTACACAAGAGGAAAATGCAATGCATCGATATCCACAGGCATGCGCAAGATTATTAAAGGCATGAATATTCCAATGAAATTTACTAACTACATGCCGTTAAATAATAAAGCAGGATACAGTGTAATTTATTTTTTATTTTTTGGTAAATCTATTTAATAATAAAAATACATTCTGAATTATTTAAATTACTTATTGCAAGATTAATTCATTGTACAAGTGATAGAGCGGGCAAGTATTATATTATCATCGTTCGCTTTTTAAAATGATTCCTTAATTCGCGCCTCCAATAAATTCTTACAGAAACCTACAATTGTAAATTTATCCATTCACAGTGCATGACACTTACATAACCTAACATTCTTAATGTAAACAAATTTCGTACTAATCAGCTGATGTGTACGAATATATTTTGAAGAAAATGAGAACTGTTCGTCTTTGGCAAGTGGGTAGAATTAATTACAGTAATGCTTTAAAATTGCAACAGTTAGTGGCATCTCTCCACCATTCCGAAGAAAAAAATCCAGATACATTATTAATAGTCGAACATCCTTCGGTCTACACAACTGGTATTCGTACTAATAAGTATTCTGAAGAAGATGCCGATAAACTTAAGAAACTTGGTAATGTACCCTACACGTATGAAGTTGTATAGATTCGATCTATTAAATATTACGTTTCTTAATGGCAGGTGCTGAATTTTTTAGAACCAATAGGGGAGGATTAATAACATATCACGGTCCAGGTCAGTTGGTTGTATACCCAATAATCAACCTCAAAAACTACAAATGTAGCATGCGTTGGTATGTAAATCAAATAGAAAATACGATCATTCACTTGTGTGCTCAATTTGGCTTGAAAGCAAACACCTCTTGCGATACAGGCGTTTGGATCGATGATAAGAAGGTAGTATATTCTAGCAACTGAAACTACTAGACACATTTGATTCCTTAACTTTGATTTTTGTTATTACAGATCTGTGCAATAGGCATCCATGGAAGCAGATTTATCACAACCCACGGACTAGGACTAAATTGTACTACAGATTTAAATTGGTTCAAGCACATTGTGCCATGTGGAATTGAAGGCAAGGGTGTGACAAGTTTGTCTAAGGAGTTAAAAAGAACAGTTACTATAGAAGAAGTAGTTCCTTTATTTTTGCACAGTTTTACCAATGTATTTAATTGTACTTACACGATATTTCCTAAACATATACGGGAACCAATTTTATCTCAAATTGAAAATTGTTGATTAAGTTCAATTTCTTTTATAAGTGTTATTTTTGTTTATTTATTCTAACTTTCATAGTGTACATAATATAGAAACAATAAGTAGTGCCTTAATATTTAATTACATCCTTCACACGAAACCATTTTTTCTGCACATAATTTGGGAAACTGTACTCCTTTCAATAAAAAATCACATATAGCCTAAAACAAAATAAATGAACACACACAGTTTTTTTACAAGAATGTAACATTATTTTATAAAATATATGAAGTTTTATTTAAAAATAAGTTTAGACTATGTTATCAACATGATTTACATATATTACTCATACGTAAGAAGATTAATACTTACGGTACAACAGTCTATGCAGGCAGTAAAAGGTGAAAACAAAATATACCAAGCAGCACAAAACCCAGCTATAAAAAATGATACAAAGATCAGTACCAAAAACCAGATAAAACACCAACACACGTTAGCCATTTAATTGGGCCTCGTACAAAGAGAAAAGGTCCCCCTCAATATATACTTGGTTATGAATTCTGCCATCTATCAACGTATTCTCCATAAAGTTGCTATGCAACATCAACATTACTAGTCCATAAAATTCTAGTAGGGCTATTACAATAAAACAAATATCAGAAAGGAAATAAGGGATGAGAAAATCATTGCATTTTATGCAAGAATATATTCATTTCTTCAATGTGCAAAATTTCAATTAATTCATTTTATAGTTAGTTGTTGTTCTCACATATCCAATGCCGGATGGCATAGGTACTCTATCAATTCCTCCTGGGAAAAGCTTTTCAGCATCTTCATCTTTTAGAGATGGCACAATCATAACTTTTTCTCCTGGCTACAAAAATTTAATATATGATAAATGATGTACTAGTTACAAAAATGGAATCAGTAATTAAATGTAATCACTTACAGTCCAATTTGCAGGGGTTGCAATTTGTGGTATCCTATCGACCAATTGAAGGGAATCAATGACACGAAGGATTTCACTGCACATGAACACACAATAAATAAAAAATCATGATAGCATAGTAAAAATGTCTAATCATAGACATGAACTTACTCAACATTTCTGCCAGTAGACATTGGGTAATGCATAGATAACCTTAGGGTATGCTTAGGATCAATAACGTAAAGTGCCCTAACTGTGAGAGCACGCTGTTCACAATCCTTGTTATTTTGGTCAATCATGTCCAATTGAACAGCAAGTTCCCTCTTCTCATCAGAAATGATAGGGTAAGGAAAATCTCCAACGATATCTTTGCAGTAAGATTTAATATCATTCACCCAATCAACATGACATTGCAGTTTATCGCAAGAATGGGCCAAAAGTTTAACATTTCTTTCTTTAAAAAGTGGCTCATGCACAGCAATACGTCCTAATTCTGTAGTGCAGACTGGAGTGAAGTCTGCAGGATGGGAGAAAAGAACTACCCAACTGTAGAAGAGTAAAATATATTATATAATATAATCATTAAAAAACTGTTGAATAAATGCATATTATTTTTCCATCGTTTCTAAAATGCTCACATATTATCATTGAAGTGTTTTGTTTTCTTATGCTTCACTGTTCCATTTATCTGTAAATACTTCACATTTTGAAACTCTTGCAAATTATAATTAAGTACTCAAATGTAATAAGCAATTGGTAATTTATTTTAAATTGTTTATTGTATATTATAAATTTTTAATTCCTGTTTCGCATTTTGCTGCCTGCATTAATGGTTATCTACACTGAAATAAACGCATTATAATTTGTGTTTAAATTTGAGAAAGCAATTTTCGTAATTATTTACTTCAATACTATAATTATTTAGTTTTCATTTCTGATTGATCGAAATTACTAAAATTCTTTAATAAAATATTAAAATTATATATTTTGTACCCGGATAATTAAAAAATAGCGAAATAATATTTAGGGTGAGGCTATAATTTATCCATCCAATATGCCTTATCGACTTGAAGGCAACTTGTTTTAAACGTTAATAAACGATAGGTACTCACTCTTTTCCTTGCCAGTCATAAAATTGGATAGGGCCTTTGGTAGTGTCAGCCTTAAAGTTTGGGACAGTATCGCCTAGACGCAGAGGCATTTTGTCTAAATATTTTATCGCGCTGCAACGTCGACACTGAGAAGAGGTCGAAAAGTAACCTACCAACACACAAAGTCCTTTATATAGATGACCGTATCGCGTCTGTTAAGAGGGGAATTAATTTATTTGATAATATTAATCAGAGCTCATGAAACGAAAGCAATAGAGGCATAAATCCATAAAATAGTTTTTGTTACCTTCAAGCAGGTTTAATAAGTAGCCAAGTAGTTTGTTTTGTAAATCTAGGGATTTTATTGGGTAATGTATTTACTTATTTGCTAAAATTATTAAGAGACTGGCTTTATCAAAAAATTTTATAATAAAACTTGATGAAATGCTACTTAAACGATTTCTATACCATTATTAAAGAGGTGATTAATATGTTATATGGTTCAAATCCGTTCTTTGATATGATTTACGAAACAACAATAACAAGTTGATATTTGCCAGAAATAACTTTTGTTTCTTCAATTACATCATACACAAAACAATTATTTAAAATGTATAAAATATAGAATCATATATGGTAGGGAAAAATTTAATTTGATTATAATAATATACATCAATATTTCTAGAGTTAAGATAATTATTATAAAAATTAATCACTTAAAAAGTAACATGCGTATAATTTTGTTGAACATATGCGAGCTTTATTAGCGGTCACCTTTAACGATAGATTTTCATTGCCTTTATCGTTTTAGTTAAAGCTACTATGCAACAACAATAAAAACTTCGACTCTTTTGTGACCCTATTCTCCATGTATTCTTTCCGTGCCTTCGCCCGTTTCATCTCGCAATAATCTTTTCGGTTTTCTTCATTTGCACTTCACCATCGAACTCTGCTCTTCTTATATTAGCATGCCCTATTAGTCTTTTTTCTCTTCTGTAAATATCTTGATATCGTTCTCTACCCCCATTGGACGTTTTATCCAATATTGTTAATTGTGGGCCCCCTCCGGAAGTCCATCTCAGTCGCAACTATTTTGCCTCTATTATTTTTATTATCTTGACTTCTGCGCTGCATATGATTGTGCTAGGTTCTAGGAATGAACATTCTCTTTTTCCTGTCTTTTTTGTTATTCGATTATTCTAGAGAATTTAATTCAATAGTTTGACCTTATGTCATGGTAGTTGTGCCGTCTTGAGATATAATACAGTAGAACCAGTGTAGAACTGCATTTATCCGAACCCCAGTTATCCGAATCAATGTCCGGATAAATTTAATTAACTTTTACAAAAAAAGTGTAAATACATAGGTATGCTATACATTCTATCTACATAATACATTTCTATAGTATTGTTATTATGTTTAATGGTGCTCCGTTTATCATTATCCAAATTTCTGATTCGAGTCGGATAAATGGAGTTCTGCTGTAATAGAAGAAATAAGTAGCAGCATTATTAAGGAATGATACTACCATTTTTTTTTCAATGGTAGCAGACATATATAGGTAGTTAGGCATTTGCGCTTCTTCTGGTTTTGTTTAACTTACGCAGTTATTTTTACCTAAGAGTTATAATTTCAGAGAATTGTCTGAAAATTAATACTCCTGAAAAAGCACATAATTAGCAAGGGCTAAACACCGAAGAAGTAAAGGGGGAAAATATTTTCAAGAGTCTTTTATTTATTTATAAGTATAGCCTCATAACCCATGAAAAATGTTTAAATGTATTGTGACGGTATGAAGATAAGACGTGCCATTCATGCAAATTAGGGCCTTATCAAAAAAGGAGATGTTGCCCGCGCCATATGTTTTCAAAAAGAAAACTGGAAAATATTTCCGCGTCAGGAGGGCCAAAACCACCGAAGAGCATCTGGTCAGAGTACAATGCCTGGTCCCAACAATTCGCCCTATTCAAAGAACATCTAGAGGGATCGGAAGCAAACAAGGTCGTTCAAATGGATTAACAG
>JAWQRP010001944.1:0-17096 GCA_033557875.1 Quadriops clusia | reverse complement strand
TTAATTATGTTATAATATATTTTGTATCCTGATGATGCCTAAATAATAAAGGCGAAACGTTGAGAAATAAATATTTTGAAAACAAAAAAGTTAAGACTCTAAATACCCGAGAATAAAAAAATATAATTATATAGTGAGTCAAGAAATAATAAATATGTTAAAATTGAGATTTTACAGTAAGTGATCATATCAGGAATGAAGTTAGAATAAAACAAAGAACTTGAAATAAAAAAAGATAAGAAGATAGAGATATGTTTAGGAACCCGATAGATGCACAAAATGTTTGCAATCACATATAAAACAACAAAGGCTCAGGTTCAAGTGATTTAGGGATCAAATTTATAAAGTTGTAATAGAATATTTAACGAATGTTTATTGGGTGGGGAAAAGATGATGCAATTGCTATATTGTGTGCAAAGATCATAAAGATTGGAATTGAAACAAAAGTAAAAATAAAACAAGAACGTAGAAATATGGCTCACGCCTTATGCATTTTTCTTATCTGTTCAATGTTCCTTATAGTTTTACAATTTAATAGCAGAAATGTGCCAGACTTTGTTATCTTAGAAAAAAAAACATTTCATTTTCAGTATTTTTTTATTCTAATACTGTATTAAAATTCAATAATGCACGAAAAACTTCAATTTATATTATGTAAAAAAAATTAAAACTTCACTTCACTCAAACAGATGAGAGGGAAGAAATTACTTATTGTTAGCTTTATTTTTATTATAACTTTCTTATATAAGTCTCAAATTTAATAAAAATAAAATTATACATTGTTTTTGACTCTTTCCATAACTATTTTTTATACCTTTTCTTCCTGGGAATTTTCTGGATTTTTAAATTTAAACTGGTAATGTTTCATCTTCATTTATTTTTATTTATTATAATATTTTACTAAGGTTATACCTCAACCTGTACCTTGGACATGTACAAAGCGAACTTAAAAATTATAAATATATATAATTATTATTTAAGCTCATTCGATAAAAATACCCAAATATATACGACCAAGAAGTAAATATATCGGTTGATGCCGAATGTACTGTGGTTAAACTAACTTTAAAACCATAGAGGTACGATGTATTCAATGGTACGACTTAGATGACTTTCCGGTATATGTATTTACTTTTGTTTTTTTATTGTAGTTTACATATTGTAGGCTCATAAATACGACTAGATAACTTAATATGTTTTACATAAGAGTTTTCAAGTTCTAATTCTGAACCCACGATATATCCCAAGCAAGAGTTGTCATCAAAGTTCTTTCTGACATCGCATCACTTTAAACTACACACAAAAAAAAGAAAAACATAAAATAAGAAAAATAACAAAATATTGCAGGACTTTGCACAAGTTAACGCAACATATCAACCAACCGAGGCTCTTACTCAGAGAGTGAGGTTATGTACTCAAAGCGAAATAGAGCAGCCCAAATGTGAAAAATACCACAGGCTTCACGTGCATTATGACCTTACAGCCCAAAAGACATATTTGACGTGATCTAAAGATCTCAAAATCGAGGAATATTCAAAGTAAAAGCTAGTTTTGGAAAGGCGCTCAAAGTTGTGACCTTGAAAGACAAGCCAAGAGTTTGTGGTTCATTTTCACTAAAAATAGCCTATTAGGATCGAAAATAAGTGAAAAGGGGGCTCACCTGGCTCGAATGGGATCCTTTGGCGTCTTGTTTCAGGTCAAATTTACTGAAAACTCGAGTAAAATGGAGAATTAGGAGCGACGAACTCACGCGCGGCTTCCATAAATAGAAGTGACGTTTTTGTTTTAACCGCTTTTGGCGCGAGTTAATTTCCCTGCACGAACAGTTGGCAGCCCTGGTAACGTGGCGCGTAAATGCGTTGTTTGAACAAAAATCAAAGCGTTTGGTCAAATAACGTTCATTTTCAAAAATATTTCATTTAGTTTTTAATGAACATGATTTAATATTAAAATAACAAAGTTTTTAAATATAAAGAAAATCAATTGGAAAGATAAAAAGTAATGAATGCAAGGAAGAATGAAAATAACTAAAATTAATAAGAACACCGGGGAAGAAAGCTATGATAAAAAAGAAGTAATAAATATCATGATAGGATACTATTATAGGTATTATGCAGTAAAAACAATATACCATAAAGTTAACAATTTATTATGAATTAAATTAAAACATTGTACACTATTATATTTCTTATCAACTACCTTCACACTCATAACTTTGAGCAATACCTTTTCTCCCCTCTTCGGCTAAGGCCACCTCAGTTTGTCCCAAATTTTGCTCCAAACCTTTCCACGATCTTTCAGCCAAAAATCCCGCTCCAAAATGTCTACTTTCCACCAACTCACCGTCATTTCTGCTAACTAATTCATTACTTAAACTTTGAATGAACGATCCCTGTTCAACTAATTTATCAAGTTTCTTGCTCTTCACCCTTATATTCCCTGTAATAAGACTCACATCCCCTCTTTCACATTCCTCACCTTCACTTAACGATTTAACTTCAATTGCCTCGTCGACGAAAGCCGAACACGATGGATTAAATCGAATATTTTTACTAGCTGCACCCTCGTTTAACGCCATTTCAACATCATAAGGTGTCACTAAAGGCTGATAAAAGTCCCTGCTATCAAAAATTTCGCTCATCGGACATGTTATGACGACATAGACATCGATTTCCGGGAAATTTGCTAATTTCGCCACTGTAGGCCTTCCAACGTGTATGACGTAATATTTCTTCCCATGCAAAACTAACAAATTCTTTATGCGCTCAACTGACTTGATGTAGTGCTTAACGGCCAACGTACCGACTAAAATACCGACTGTACTAGAGTCCTTAACTTTTTCTATGAGAAAGTTTCGCCTGGAAATAATTCTACTAGATGGTTGGTACGACTTAAGTCCTCGGTTTTTATAATCGTAGTAATATAGCCGATTCATTCCTAATATAAAATAAAGGTGCGTAAGCTTCTTTTCGTTTGTGCCAAGGAAAACAAAATTTACTTGTGCATTTTCATCATCACAATACTTCTTGTTTTTGGACGAAATATCATCGAGTATAGTCCAGGTAATGTATTTCCCAGTTTTAAATTCGGTATTCTCGGCATGTAACGAATCTTTTATGGGAATGTACGGAAGATCCAAAATTAGAATTGTTGTCCTTTCTTCATCCTCATGAAAAGTTTCTTTACATAATTCCATAAGGTTTTTAGTGTCTATTTCTGCCGAGGGTGATAAATATAAACAAGGTAACTCGTTCAAAGCTTCCGAAAAACATTTTGCACCGACATGTATTATGGCATCCGCGTTTACATGAGCGGCAGTGACGTAATCGATACAGCAGCTCTCATACGTTGTATCGGCCATTACAAAAATACTCGCTGAGGTTTCTTTGGCTGTGATTCTCGATGCTAATTTGTCGGAATATTTTAACAGGTTGTCGGGAAATTGCAGGCAAACCTATATAAACAGAGCAGTTTAATCATGTTTCTTTAAAATCAATTCGGTTATGAATTATATTGTCTGATATTATCTAAAGATAGGTAAGCCAAGGCAATGCAGTAAACGTAAGGGGCTAATTTACAAACAAAAACAACTTACACACTTAAAACCATTTGTGTTTATCCATTCAAGACAGCGATCGACATCTCTTTCCTGTTGCGTCTCTGTCCAGACCAATTCCTCATCTACAATTATTTCCACACGTTTTTCTAAGCTCACGGCTTCGTTTGTAAAAAATGCAGACGACATTTCTCCTCGCTTATTAAACAATTTGTTTAAAGGTAATTGAAATTCTTAGGAAACCAAATTGTGCATAAATCGTGCTTTAAATTTCATACATAAATGAGTGTTGCTCTATAACTCACGTGTCATTTTTGACAAGCATTCTAACCTTGTTCAATCTGTCAAATCAAAACAACGTCGTTGACATAACCAAGGAGGACATAACTCAACGACGTTGACCTAACTACTGTCACTGTTATGCATTGGAACTACAAGAGGCTTTGTGGCTCGTTGATTGGCTACTTAGTTTTTCGTATACATGCGCCTACATAGCAACCAATTTAAACGAGTCCTATGGTGAAAAACGTGATGTTTTTTTGGTTTTTTTGACGTGTTGTAATGTCTATTAATTATCTTGTTCCGTTAGATTTTGTGGTGTTTCTCCGAATTTCCGCCGAAGTTTAAGTTCATGTTCGATTTTGTTTGTTTTAGTTCATTTTGTCGATGCCTGAGAAGTAGTTCCGGTGAGTGTTAGGCCCGGGAGAGTCGGCGCAATGCGCCGGCTAACCTAACATTTTCCGAAACACCAGTTCCACGGTGCTTTCCGAAAGCCGCAAAAATTCTTATTATTTATAAAATGGCCGTTGATTTTAAATCTGAAAGTGAAGTCAAGGAGTACTTGAAGAATTTGGGCATTGAGTATAGGTTTGGATGTTACAGCGAAAAGAATCCAGAAGGTAATAATTTTAGGTATTTAAGATAAGTCATGTTATCGCACTTGATCGAAAACAAACAATTCTAGATTTGAGGATATCGGGTAGTGATCGAATATGGTGATTTTAAAATAACCATATGTATAAATTGTCTACAAGTATGTATATTATTTTCATAAACACATTTGTAAGGTGATTTTGGAACACGTATCTCTGAGACGGAACTTTTACTTTAGTATACGTTTATTCCGGAGTTGAGGTTCGGAGCTCAAACCTGACGATTTAGTTGTATATTTGTATTAGCAATTACTATATCGAATAAATGAAGGTTATCATGCATTCGAACGTAAAGGATAAAACCAATTTGTGAGGAAATAATGGTGTGTACATGGTAATTAGATGAAATAAAAGTGCTATGCCATGACTCAGCATTCTACAAATAGGAATCAGTAATATAATTAGGAAAGATAATAACGGTGACTGCAGTTCAGAAGGTGAGAGGAAAAGGAAAATGACCGAAATGAAATTTTCAAAAAGAGAATTTAAATTAACAGAGCAGTTGATGAAGAAATATCACAAGAAGATAATTCAGATTGTTTACAATAACTAAAGGAAATGATAAAAGAGATGTTAAGTAGTAATAAAACGAAGATGATGTATACGAACACAACGATGAAATATATTATGCAGAAGGTAAAGTAAATAAGGAAAGAGAATTGTTCCATTTTGTTTTCTCGACCTTCTTATGTTATTCGTAAATTTAACCTTGGGAAATTAAGGTCCTAAAAAATTCGCTTCTAGCTTTTCATTGCTTTATTTCGACGTTTCGCCCTCCTTTATTGGGCATTTTCAAGACAAAAAACTATATTAGACAGACAAGAAATTTATACATTCAAATATTTCATTTGTAAAAAACAACACGTCATAAAAACAAAGACACTACAATTACTTACATGAATATTGTATATCACAAAGACAAATTAACATATTAAAACTTATTTTAATAATTTTCAACTCATTTCAATTAACTTTATCATTATTCTCCCGTATATCATTTGTCCTTGTATCAACCAATTGATTATTCTTAATGTTTGTTATACTACTGTTTATTATTCTATTAATTATTTTCATTGGGTAATTATTAAGGTAAAGAGTATTTTTAATTTTATCTATTGCTTGTTTTCTATGTTTAGGATGTGATAATATATAAGCACGGTCGGTTAAACAATTTCCAATACTAGTTTTATATTTATATTCACAATCAGATTTAAAATTATATATCTTTGGGACTATATTTTTTTGGTATACCAAGATGTGATTATTTTATTATTCTCCTTGTATAGAGTAAGGTCTAGAAAATTAATTTTATCATTGCTAGGTTTTTCAAGTGTGAATTTTAATCTTTCATGATAGTTATTAAAAATATTTAAAATGTTTTCAATATTTTGCTGTTCAGCACTAATTAATATGTCATCTACATATTTTTTGTAAATTCTTCCATTATTAATATTATTCAAGATATCACTTTCAAGATCTTCCATAACCAAATTAGCTATTGCACCCGACAAAGGAGAACCCATTGGGACTCCGAATTTTTGTTTATAATACTCCCCATTAAATTTAAAATAAGTTGAGTTTATGCATAGTTTACCACATTCGATGAAAGAATTTTGACTCAATTTTGTATGATTTTTTATTTCATGCCAATGTTTATCAATACTTTTAACAACAAGTTCATGTGGAATATTAGTAAAAAGAGGCACAACATCAAGTGAATAGAGATTATGATTTATAGGGACTGATGCATTATCAACGTGTTTTTTAAAGGTCCATGAATCTTTTGTAGTATATTGTGTGTTTCCAAGGATTTTGTTAATAGGCTTAACAAGGAACTTTGCCAGTTTATATGTTGACGAATCAATAAAACTTACTATGGGTCTAAGGGGTAAGTTATCTTTGTGAAGCTTAATTAGACCGAATAGTTTTGGTGATACTCCGTTTAAAGTTTTTAATCCTTTAGCTGTGTTTTCATCCAATTCTTTACTTTCCAACATTTCTCTAATCAATTCATTTGTTCTTCTCTGTATAACACTTGTTTTGTCTTACATAATCTTTTCATATGTAGAAATATCATTCAATAAGCAATTCATTTTACCAACATAATTCTGTTTCTCAATTACCACTGTCTTGTTACATTACATACGATATAGATGGCGTTGTCGGGGTAGTTTAGCTGTGAGATCGCTCTGTAATATTATAATTTTTCTGCTGTTAAATATTGGATTCTGGCTATTTGCCGTTGGGTGCATACTGACGTGGATTTGTTGCATGTAGTGAACTGTGCAGTTTTTAATTTGGACTTTCAATTATGTCAGTGCACCGAATTAGTAAGGATTGGCACGTTCCCTGATCAGAGAAGTTAAGTGGAAAAAACTAAACATCTGATTCCTTTTTTTGTGTTGTTTACGTTCGTGTGCCAGTAGAGCGAAAGATGGCTGCTGATTTGAAGACATACGACTCTGTTTACAATCTCTGCAGCAAAATGATGGGTGAATTCCAAGCATGACTGGATGAAGCTGCGTGTGTTGAAGTGGGTGCACGGGTGATAAGCATTGAAAAACTCCAGCATGAGTTTTTTTACTTTTAAACATTTTATTCTTCGGTGCTTGGGTGACATCAACAAGATAGTGGCGGAGCAGGAAAAGAGGATTGATTCACTGGAAAGCTACTCTCGTAGGACATGCTTACTTTTCCATGGGGTACCTGAGCAGAAGCATGAGGATGTTCTTGATTTGGTGCTTCGAATAATTAATGACCACGTTAAAGTTCCAAATATGATTCTGGACTCGGGCATGGTGGACAATTGTCACTGTCTACCAATGCGACGCAGGGATTCAAAGAAGCCAAGACCTATCATTATAAAATTTAATTCATTCTTAATAAAAAAGGCAGTGTGGTTTTCGAAGAAGAATCTAAAGGGAAAACCTTACTCAATAAGTGAATCATTGACCAAACTGCGAATGGATCTTTGCGAGAGTTCGAGGAGAATGTTTGGTGATAGAAATGTCTGGACCTTGGATCGTAAAGTGATGGTGCTTTGTTCAGACGGGACAAGGAAGAGCTTCACTACTATGGAGGAATTGGATATTCTTAGGAGGGAGAAGGTACCGGTTGTTACGGCGGGTGCTGAACAGGATGATGATGCCAGGTCAACAAGATCAGAGGCCAGTGAGAAGAGTAACAGAGCTAAAAGGGATGTAGGAGGAAGAGAGCAAAGAAAGGGAAAACAACGTCTATGAGAAGATAGTGAAGAAGGTTGAATTGACTGTTGATGTGTTTTGGGTAATGTTTCATTGGATATTTATTTATTTTTTATTCTTTTTTTTTCTCCCTTTTCTGGGGGGCGCGTTGTTTTTAATTTAATTTAATTCAATTTAAGTTAGTTAAATTCCATTTAATTCAATTTGATTCAATTTAATTCAATTTAATTCAGTTTAATTCAATTTAATTCCATTTAATTCAATTTAGTTCAATTTAATTCAATTTGATTCAATTTAATTCAATTTAATTCAGTTTAATTCAATTTGATTCAATTTAATTCAATTTATTTCAGTTTAATTCAATTTAATTCAATTTAATTCAGTTTAATTCAATTTAATTCCATTTAATTCAATTTAATTCAATTTAGGGCTATATGTTAGTGGAAACGGCTTTTTGTTTCATATCTCTGAGCGTGTAGAAATTAAGAATACATATTCTACAGTTATTAATGTAAAATTTTATTACTTAGGATATTAGTGTATATATTGCTAGTTATTTTGAATATCTGTTCAATATTATAATCTTCTTACTGTTACTGTAATATAAGTTATTAATCAGCATATAGTGAATAGCTACAGTCTAGGTTTCAGAAGTTGTGATGTATTAGAAAGCTCAAGGGTTGTTGTGACTTCACCTTTAGCATGTGTTGATACAGCAACTTTAGAATTATTTTTCTATGTGCGGACTGATCGAGGAGTCGCCTGCGTTGATGAGACGATCATACCTGGGTGTTAGTGGCGATCTGTTTGATTCGTGTTTTGTCACATTTCAATTACAAGGGATACATTGCTCTTTGCTTTGCCACGCCGCCTGTCCCGAAAGCATTGCTAAGTATTATTTTTATTAAATATTTATATTTTCATACAGTACTTATTATCTTTTGCATTTCTCGTCCGCTGATACCATTGTTTTGGTGTTGACGGGTGGTTTCTTGCTTCCATGAGCCCATTGGATGATTATTGGTTGATGGGTTGCCTCAGGCTGTCCGATCTGTAATGTCTTTCAAGCTTGCACACTTGAATGTTCGTTGACTTGTTCCCAAGTTTCCGAATATTCGGGATCTGATCGATTTACCCTTTTGCTGATGATCTTTATTGCTTGGGAGATTTTAACTTGAATGTCTTTAATATCTGTAATCCAGCAATTATACGATTTACGGAGATCTTGGACTCATTTAACTTAAAGCAGATAATTTCGGAGCCAACTAGAGTATCGCAGTTTTCTGCTACCTTAATAGATCTCATCATAACCTGTGATGATGTGGAGTTGAGTGGGACGGGTGTTCTGGACGTGCATGACGTGACTGACCATAGCCTGATATTTTCTGTGGTACTGCTTTGCGGATTCCCATCGAAGTCCGTGACGAGGAAGTTCCGTGACTACTGGTCGATAAACACTGATGACTTTTTTCGAACTTATGCTCGGTGCCATGGTTTCACATTCTTGACATGCAGACTGTGGACGATAAAATTGAGTTTCTGACTGATAACTTAATCGCATTGTTTGATGTTCATGTGCCGGTTGTGACTCGGTCTTCGCGAGCTGGTTATAAGCCTTGGATAACGTCCACTATTAAATTACTAATCTCGTTAAGTGATAAGGCTTACAGAAAGTTTAAGAGGACGTCTAGCCCGGCCCACTGGAATTACTACAAACAATTAAGGAACTATGCTACCTCAGCTATTAAAAGGGAAAAGAAAGCGTACCTTAATTTTAAATTTAGGGACATAGGCTCTAGGGAAGGTTGGGCTAGGCTTAGGAGTTGTAACGCATATGTTGGTAGGGGACAGATTGATATTCCAACTGATCTTGGCGATGTAAACAATATTAATGAATTTTTCTCTTCAGTTCATAGTGATACGCCGCCAGATAGGGACTTGCTTAACTATTATAACAATAATAAGCTATTGGAGGGCACTGCTTTTGAATTTTGTGAAGTTTCTGATGATGAGGTAACGCATACTATAGATTCTTTATCTTTTAATGCTGTGGGTTTTGATGGTGTTAGCCTCGTCATGGTAAAGTTAGCGTCCTCGGTTATTGTGCCGTATATTAGACATATTATAAACTTTTCCATAACTTCGCACTCGGTTCCTGCTGGCTGGAAGCATTCAGTGGTAAGGCCCATTCCCAAGAATCGGTCTCCTTCGTCTGTCTCCGACTTGCGACCAGTTAGCATACTGCCCGTTCTGTCAAAAATCTTTGAAAAATGAATTACTTCTCAATTAAAAACATACATGAGTGAGCGGGAGATTCTGCCCGCTACGCAGTCGGGTTTTCGTGCTGGGTATGATTGCTCGGGGGCCCTCCTGGATATTACGGATGATATAATTCGAGCTTGCGACAAAGGAGAGTTGACGGCCCTCGTACTACTAGATTACTCTAAAGCTTTCGATACTCTTAATCATACTTTGTTATTGGCTGTTCTGAGATACATTGGTTTCGGCCCTGGTGCGGTTGCGTTGCTTAGTAGCTATTTGTCTTTTTTTTTTTTGGGTGATGAGTGTTCCTTGCCGGTTCTGGTGCGCTCTGGGGTGCCGCAGGGCTCATGCCTGGGTCCCATTCTCTACACGGTCTATACGGTTGGCCTATATGATTCCGTAAAACACTGCAAAGTCCATATTTATGCTGATGACACACAGTTATATAGAAGTTTCAAAGGTTGCGATAAACAAATTGCTGTTAACATGATTAATTCTGATCTTAACGATCTCTTTGTTAACTTGACAAGGCATAGCCTCCATTTGAACCTACAGAAGTGTAGCTGCATGTTGTTTGGTGGAACTGTAATTCCTATGGTAGAAGCGGTTAGGAATCTTGGGCTGTACATGGACTCGGACTTACGGTTTGGATACCACGTTACTAAAATGCTACAGAGGTCATATTCTACTCTGAGACTGCTCTACTCTAACAGAATGATACTTAATCCTAGTCTCAGAGTACTTTTATATGAGTCACTTATCTTATCCAACTTCAACTACTGTGATGTGGTGTATGGTGTAGAAGACAGAGCATATCCTGTATGGTGAGAAGGACGGGTTGATTACGTATGCGGAAACGCAGGGTGGCTTGTGCGTTGTGCTTGGTCACTGGTGCTCCTCGATTCCTTCACAACAAGATAAGTTTTAAAACAGATGTCCACAATATTAATGTCAGGAGGAGGGACATGCTTCATGTCCCGTGTCATAGACTTGAATTATTTAAAAGATGTTTTTCCTACCGTGTTGCTTATTATTTAAATGCCATACCTCCTCCATTAAAAATCTTGTCTATCCGCCAGTTTAAAAAGAAAATCAAATCATTATTGCTACGTGGAGAACTTAAGATATAGATTCAATAATTATTTCTCTGGCTGAAGGGGAGTGAGAAAAAGAAAATATACTCGTTTCACTTTTCTTTAACGTGTCTCATGTTAATACATTAATAATTATTCTAATTTGCGCTGTGCTGCCCTTCCTGGTTCTGGGCTTTGGCTGGAGGGTGTTTTGTGTTCTTGTGTTGGGTGGTGAATATTCTTGGATCTTTGCTACGGACAGCTTGTGGCTTGTGCTTGTTTTGGTTCATGGGTCTGGTGTGTGCGGTTGGGCGTGGGCGTGGTATTATCCCCATTAGGTTTTAATTCATTATTCAATGATACTCGCGAGTTTGATTGATCATTGGGGGATCTCTGAATGGGGGTAAACTGTAAATCAGACGATTATTTCATAATCAGGTCTGAGTTTTGCTCCTTTTGGCACGGTATGGCTTGATATGTATAATAACATTGCATTATATATATATTCAATATTAATCATGAATTGTACACTAATTATGTATCTATTACTGATCTGAATATTATTATGTAGTAGCTTTTACCTCCTCTACTACCACAAAACTATCACATCCAAGCAAACCTCTTTTTCATTTTACGTTCCACGCTTTCAGTTTCACGAGTTCTCATGCACATTCGGACGAAAAGAAGTGTTTGTTTAAACAACACAGCTTTATTAAACAAGACGCCTTCATTGCCATTGGGCTCAACTACGTGAGTATCTATAGAACCTGAAACTCATCCTGTGTTTTAGGTAAACAGAAGCTTTACACTAGCCAGAATTAGACAGGCAGATGTCTTCATTCATCTAGCCTTTGTCTCCAATTTGCTGAAAAGAACGCCTCTGGGCAATTACAATTAAGTACAGACTTTTCTGTTTCTGTTTTATAAATACGAAAAATAAAATCCAAAACAAAATAAATTAAAATAAACTGATGTCAAATAAAATAAATTAACTTGAGTAAAATAAAATAAACTGATATAAAATAAAATATACTGATATAAAATAAAATGAACTGATATAAAATAAAATATACTGATATAAAATAAAATGAACTGATATAGGTAAAATAAAATATACTGATAAAAAATAAAATAAACTGATATAAAATAAAATATACTGATATAAAATAAAATGAACTGGTATAAAATAAAATAATGTTATAAAATATTAATGGAAAAGCAGTATTTGTAAATTGTTCCAGTATATAGATTTAGTCTATAGATTTAGTAGGGGTAATTAGAACTGATATGATTTAATAATATCCATTATTTAAGTATTTGTGCGAGAACTATCAGCTAGCAATCAGTTCATAGAAACACGGCACAAAGCGACGAAAGAGGGGAGAGTTCCCCATTGTTGTGGACTTAAAGGTCGGATGTCCGGAATTCCTACCGGAACCCGGAAACAATAGCCTTTATTTCTGTGTATTCTGCTTGTAGACGACATGCTCCAGTGTTCATTTTATTGGATATTATGGAAGCGTTGTTGAATAGTTAATAATATTGATTGTTAAATTAATTGAAGTTAATTCATTAGTCAATTAATTAGTTAATTAATGAAGTAAAATTAAAACTTTTTATTGAAGATCAATTAATCTTAGGCTTCGAGTTCAAAGAAAAAAGATTAAGATTTTAAAGAAAAAAGATAAAGATTTTAAAGAAAAAACATAAAGAATTTAAAGAAAAAAGATAAAGAATTTTCATGGTCCTGTACTTTATGTGCTAGAGTGAAGGCAAACATAAAAGTACTATTGTGTGAAGCAACGCATTCAAAATGTGCATTGAAATTTTCAGAGCCTTCACTGAGCCACCTTTCAGCCAAAGAGATTTTTCAGTCTCGAGAGATAAGCAATCTACGTATGCACACACATGGTCTCGTTTCAGCCCCTTCTTTGCGTGCTTAGGGGAGTTATTTTTAAATTGCCAGTGCTCATCGTTTCATTCGGGGACAGGCTGAAATAATTGTAATATTATCCCGTTTTATCACGATATCCCCAGTTGTAAAATATGAGATTGAGTTTAGATAAGCTCTGAGCGATTAATAAGGTAAAATATCACGAAATAAAAATATCACGAAATAAAAATAACACGAAATAAAAAAGAAACAAGAAATAAAAATAAAACTTCAAACAAAATAAGTACAAAGATAGTAAGGTCACAGATGAGACGTTTACAGTCGCAAGTAACAATATATCAAGTGATGCAAGTGACCTTTAGACATTTGTACAACATGAGGAGAAGTATGTATAGATGTGTGTAATATTGTAGTTACATATGTGGTAATAGCCGATTAAGTAAAAGCTTAACCAACTTTTAATTGTTTTTTTTTAGCACAAACGAATTTGAATAGGCAAGATTTTGGGCATGTAGTGCAGTAACCCAAACTGCATTATATCTAAGTACGGCAGTATAGAGTAATTCAAAGGATTAATACAATTGATTAAAGCTTGAAAGTACGGTAGGAAGTAGAAAAATGGGCATAACTTCCTTTCAACTTGAGCTCGCGAAGAACGCAGGAAACCGAGTTCTACAAACCTATTGAGCAAGAGGAGCAAGAAGAAGAAGCAATCAGTAGGTAAGCAATCGCGTGCGCTATTATCCCGGCAGCACGTGTCAAGTGGCAAACAAGATATTTCCTTTTCCTTCTTGGTCACGCTTCGGAGATCGCCATCTATTCGTTCGTTAGATCTTCATCATGTCTTCTTCTTAGATCTTCATCAAGTTTTCATGACAGATCTTTACCAAGTTTTCATGTCAGATCTTTATCAAGTTTTCATCTCAGGTTTTCATCAAGTCTTCTTCATAAGATCTTCGTCTGGTCTTTGTCATTCTTTCGGTATAGTTCATCGTTGAACTCTTCCTTCTCCAACTCATCCGCATCGAACCAGAAAACAATCTCGATCCAATCTAGTAGCCAGTGCAAATCCAGTCCAGCGCCACCTGCTGGGAGACCTACCAACAGGTCGTCCAGCGACTATTTAATCCAGCAAGCTCTGAATTCCTTTCGTAAGTTACTAGGTCACTTCGGGGCCGTTCAGTCTCCGCTGGCAGATTATGTACCATGACCATAACAAAAATGATAACTATATCAAAATGATAACTATATCAAAATGATAACTATATCAAAATGATAACTACATCAAAATAAAAAGTGAAAAAAAGTCCTGAAAAATCGAAGGACTTGAAAATGTAAATCCCCAATCAAAAGGATTCTTGTTTACACGGGGAGGTTTAAAGGGCCCAAAGGGTCACGCCAGATTGATGGTCCTAAGCCACCCTCGTTCTCTTTTATCGCCCTCATCGAATCCTGGCTAACGTGGTGACTAAAAGCGGCTTTGGGAAATTGGGAAAGCCTTTACGCACTTTACACAACATCTGTGGGCATTTTGTTACTAACCACGTTGATTGTATAATCGATGATGTCCTTTAGAAAATCTTTACACTTTCGTTATCCTGCGGGACTTATGCAACCCAAAATATTTTCAAAATGCATACAAATTTATAAACCAGGCAATAATATGCAACCTACTAGACTCTAAGTAACAACAGGTTGCATAACCTGAACGCAGAACGAGAAGAGACAAAATAAGAGTACATTTGTGATAATATGAGACAATGCGAACGAAATGAGTTTGTGTTATTGATCCAACGAAGCGAATCTATACCAAACACACGGCAACTTTTAATATGTCCTGGTAAATTGGTTGCATAGTTACAATTCCACCAGGACTACATACTCTTCCTTTTTCAAATAAATTACACGCTAAATTTGTGCTAACTTTCCCATTATAAATAATGGAATTGCATTCATTTCAGGAGCGGAATTCCTGAATAGCAATTATGCGTAGTCTTTTTTCTAAATGAAACCACCCTGATAAAAATTTTAACTGATAAAAATTTAAAAAATCTAACTACTTTCTCGTACTATTTCTAAATAAACGCATATGAGATGAGATACATTTTTACCTTCATAAGGATCTGTTTGGTTACATAACTCTAATACGAATTAAGCAAGACAAGTTCTACTTTCGGTAATTTATGTGCCATTATTGTTTATGATCGTGACGAGTTGTGAACATGACGAAGGCGAAACATGGCGAACATGAAACATGTCGAAGTGGTGAAAGGATTTTAGCGAAACAACGGCACATGCACGGCTGCCCGAGGAGAATTTTGGCGTCGAGATGTTGCTCAACAAAGAGCAGGAAGCCCAGCTTGGGATTCTTCCAAACTTCGATAAAAATCGGATTAAGAGCCTGCCCGATCCTTTCACCGAATTCTGCGGATGTGTTCAGGTCATAATATGGCTTGGCCATGTTGCCAGACTACGCAGTGCTTGAATCATTTTGTTGGCTGTATTTTTTCGAAATTTGGCCCTTTGCGCAATTTCGTCCTTTACGTTATTTCGTCCTTTACGTTATTTCGTCCTTTACGTTATTTCGTCATTTACGCAATTTCGTCCTTTACGCAATTTCGTCCTTTACGCAATTTAGTCCTTTGCGCAATTTAGTCCATTTCGCAACACCTTCGTCCTGGAGACCGTCGCACTTCCGTTCCAATTAGGCTCATTGTCAGCCAATGAATCCGTTGCTAAACTTTTGTCACTCTTTGTTAATTAATCGATATTAGCTAATGTGCAATAGATATGTGTGAACAAATCGCTTTTCTATTTTTGGATATATTTATTCTTTGCTTTATTTTTAAATTTTATAAATTGAAACGCCAGACAATAAATCGCATACCTCAACATCAGACATCAGACATTTCGCAACGAAACGTTAATTCGTGAAATTATCCTTTCCGAGAGTTCATTCAGGTGTTCATTGTTGGAGCAACGTTTTGTCAGAAAAGATGAAGCGTTGCGTCACTCGCCATTGTTCCCGGAGTCCCGGAGCCAACGTGTTAGCGTAACTACCGGTTTATAACATACATATCAAGAGTTATTCGGTATTGTGCCCGTAATTACCGTATCTTCCTGCATGATATATAGGAATTTGCTCATTATGTCATGTTCAGTTTGCTTTGTCTGTCCTCTATCTATTGAGATTTATCGTGCAGACGCGAAATCAAGTATATTAAAAACGATAATTGAAATTGTAACTAGTATTGGAATGAAATCGTAACTTTTAATATAGATACGTACATGTAATTTTTCTGCAGATAATAAGAAATAGTTTTCTCTGCACCCAACGAGATAATTTCCAAAGCAACCTACTAACCAGACAATAAATTATATTATTGGAATGAATAAGTCCATTTGAACCAGTTCGAATCGAAAATGCTCCAGATTGCAGCCACATATAAATTCGTTACATACTTATAGAAAGCAAAAAATGTTACGATCGGTTTGACGTTGAAATCAGCACTTTGTTAGCAAATTTCCAGAGCGGCATTTGCATAGAAGATAAAATAGCTGTAGGAAGAGGGAAAACAACTTGGTCGTTATCACAACAACGGAGAAAGCGGCGAAGCTAACGATGCTTCATGGGGGCTATGGAGAGTACTGATGGGGCTCTTACGTTGGCATTAGTATCGTTATTATTATTATTATTATTACCAATATTATTACCATTATTATTTCTAATATTACTATTACTATCATTATTGTAGGTATTATTATTGTCACACAAGAGTTAAGAAGAGTTCGAGTTGAAATAACCAAAGCAAAGGTTTCGAAAATATTTTGAGAACCTAAAACCTATAAAGACACGAGCATTTTGAAAACAAATTTAAAAAACTAGGATTATGAAAAGTTTAAGTGAAAATAACTCTAAATATTCTAAAATTAGAAACAAATTAAACAACTATGATTATGTAGAGTCCAAGTGAAAAAACCCAAAGAAAAAGTTTTAAAAATATTTTAAAAACCTAGAAGCTATAAAGATACTAGGATTGTAAAAACTAGAATATAAAGAACCAGTTATAAAGAATGAATGTCAAAATACCTAAAACTCTAAATATTTTAAAATTAAAAACAAATTAAACAACTATGATTATCAAGAGTCCAAATGAAAATAAACAAAGAAAAAGG
>JAWQRP010001943.1:0-17099 GCA_033557875.1 Quadriops clusia | reverse complement strand
ACTTGAAAGAGTTTCACTTCCGTTTCAGGTAAACTGCCACTTCCGGTTATCCGAATTAACCCAAAAGTTGATACGAGTTTACTTTTTAGCTCAAATGACTACATAGCAAATTTCATCGATCTAGCTCAAGTTGTTTTGGAGTTATCGTGTTTACACACACAGACAGACAAAAAAGCAAAAAAAGGCCAAATCGCTCAAAACGTCGAGAATCATTTCTCTGCGAGAAAGTAAAAAAATATAACTTTTAAAAAATTCGACTAAATCATAACTAATATAATACCATCCGCGTGAATATAACTGCAATATGAGACAATACTCGCAGATACACGGAACCTGTATAGGGACCGATCAAAAGCGTGTAATTTGAGTTCTATTTTGAAATAAATTGTTTTTATTTCACTTTGATATTAATATATTTAAAAATTATCACGCTTCCGTCTTGATCAAACCTCTGCTTCGAATTTTAAGAACTCAGTTTGCTTCAAAATGATGTACGCACCAAGAATGAACTCGAAAATTGCAACAACAATGAAAATAATCCGTATCTATTAAATAATTCATGAAAATTCTTATTTAGTAATTTATAATAATAGAACTTATTCCCAAAAATACAAATATTGTTAATTATTAAGCATTTGAAAAATCTACACTGAAAAAAATTGGAAAAATGAAAAAAAAAATTTTTTTTAATTAATTTACTAAACTTCATATTTGGCTATGAAATGTGAATCTGGATGACTCTTTCTTATAACATTTTTAAATATTTTAAAAAATAAGGGTACTTTACTCTTATACATCGATTGAATTTTGTCCCGCCATGGCCAAACCGGAAGTTGCAGGTGACATCTGTTTAGCTCATTATTAGTTTTGAATAAAGCAAAGACATTTACCTTAATAACATTTTTTCGTGAAACCAATAATAAATAAATTTCCCATTTGGTGCGAACTTTCAGACTCACGGTGTATATACAAAGTTCCTCCCATGCAAGCAAATCCAAGCAGCCCCACAATTACTAAAGTCCTTCTTGGCCATCTACTCAACGGTATAAAAATAAGAGGAGACACGACAAAAAGTTGGGTGTCCACGTTGACATACCATGATTGTCCTAGACACTAAAATCTTCATATTTTCATCATGATAACTCATAAGTAACTTAAAATACATTATAGCACATAATAGGTGCTTATAGAAAGCACTTACGAAGTTACTAAAGTTGCTGCATCAAAAGGTTTGGAAATGTCTTCTTTAGTTTGGCAGACAATTTCATTCCCTGGTTTTGCACTCCTTACAGAATTATATCAAATTCTTCTAATATGCTGTTGGTAATAGAAGCACCTTCAGCTCCGGTACATTTATTAGGGATGCAGAAGGACCACACGTACATGAAATGTTTACTTTTCTTGGTTCATTTTGTATTACGTTATATCTCATGTGGTAAATTTGTTTATTCATCTTGAATTTTAAGAAAGAAGTAATTAAATTTTGAAAAGACCCAATTTATTGGGAAGAACCCATTTTCTTAGAAGAAAAAGAGTTAGTTTATGAGAGAAAATAAATAAGTAAATAAATAACAAACTTACATAAGTATTGGACGATCCCGATAGACCTAAAGTCATCCTGCCCAAGCAATATTTGCCCATTATTGACCCTGCTGTTCTATTGTCTATCGATAGGTACAAGTCAAAGTCTCCTAAATCAGCGAGATTACCATTAGTCAACCCTGGTTGAAGTTTGGACGTTGCATCAAACACTGCATAAAAAAGTGTTACAGAAAATAATATCTGTAAAAAAATTTTACATACTTGCTATCGCCCAAGGTTCAAAATTCAGCAATCCAGTGGCATAAGCATCCAACTGCTCTTAACAAGCCCCAGAGACATCACGATTGTTCCCCAAAATTCCCTGAGCTATAAAATATAATCGGGTCACTTGCAGCACATTCTAACATTAAATAAATACAGCAAAAAAGCACTAAGAGTTTCATTTTTAGGTCGAAACCGCAAAACTTAAACATAAAACCATATGTAATAGTTCCTTTGGGAACTCTACTTATTTTATAGTAAGCACCCATTATGGATGATAAGATAATTAGCATTTTCAATGATATTAGTTTTGATATGGTTATATGTATAGCAAGTCGATGGATATTCCGTTTAAAAATTAGGGCGAATACCCGTTTTGGAGCGCTTATCGTTCAAATAACTAAGTCAAGGTACAAATTCGCATGTTACATATAAAAATACTAAAATTTAGATAAAAAGAAACAAGGCATTTGCTTTTCAAGTGATGATGTAAAAGTGTGTGAGGATTAAAAATTGTTTGTGATAATAGGTAATTATGTTTAAAGGTGAGTGAACTTTATAAAATGAGAATAAATTAAATTTTTTAAAGTGGTTATTTAAAAAATGTGCGTGAATCCTTGATGATTAATTAGATATAATTTATTCATAACATGTATTTTAGGTGTATGAAGATATCTTAATGTTTTGAAACAGAAGTCAAGCAGATCAATGTCATAATTTAAAGAACGTGCACATTTTAATTCGCTTACATATAAAGAAAATATGTTTTAATTCGAATTTTTAATTATACAATTCAAAATTTTAATTATACAAATTCAAATTATCCGCCAGGTTAAATAGAAAACCTTTTTTAAGCACTTACCAGTAGATGGCGCTTTGAAGATTGTTATACACGTGAAGATTTCATAACCTCAATTCATATAATTGTGTTGAGTTCTGTATCAACGTGTATCAAAATTCTGTATTAAGTTGTGTGTTTAGATATGTCTTCAGATAGTGACGTAAGTTAATTTGTGTTTTCTACCTATTTAAAGAGCTTTATACAGTCACTGTTCATATATTAATAATAAAATTTATTATTAATAATATTTAATAAGATTTATTTATTATAAATGTATTTGATTTTTTTAAGTTTCTATATTAACACGTTGTTTGTGCCTTTAAGCCTGTAGTTATGTATATACCAATCATTTTCAGGAAGAAGTTTTGGGGGTGGCAGTAACGAGCGATGAAGATGAAGAAATTGAGAGCGAAGACGACCAAAGCGACATCGCCTTAAGTGATGTCGAAGGTCAAGGCGAAGATGACGATGACGACATTCCGAACATTCACGCCTGGGGCAAAGACAAACGTAAATATTATTCGACAGATTATGTTGATCCGGATTTTGGGGGCTACCAAGGCAAAGATGCCGTTCTCGCTGACCAAGAAGGGGAAGAAGCGAGCAATTTGCAAAAAGGATTCACTCAGGTGTTGAGTGAGGGTGCTTTTTCGCTCGATTTCGCAAATGAAGTAAGTTTTATTTTTATTATTATTAGATTTATTTTTATTATTAGATTTATATTTATTATTATTAGATTTATATTTATTATTATTAGATTTATATTTATTATTATTAGATTTGTTTTTATTATTTTTGATTTATTTTTATTATTTTTGATTTATTTTTATTAATTTTGATTTTATTTCTTTTTGTAAAAAAATATATTGTGCAGAGTTTCTTTACTTATTGTTGATTTATTATGTACCTATTTCATTATTTATTATTTTAATTATTCTTTTTAGAAAGATGATAAAGAAGTGGCCCAGATATTGGAAACTGACATCAACAAGCGTACAAAGCGTCAGAAGGTTAAATTGCTTAAGAAAGAGTCCCCAGAGTTTTTCATTTTAATTGAGGATTATAAGGAGAAGAACACCATTCACACTAAATTCCTAAAGCCTTTTTTGGAGCTTTATAAGGAAGGCAAAATTACTGAATGCGATGCGTTAAATTTTGTTTCAACTTTTGAAAGTTTGATAACGAAGTAAGTATGCTTACAAATTAAAGATTGTTATCTTTAATTAATTATTTTCTTTAATTAATTATTATACATATGCGTGATAAAACCACAAATTTATGATAAAAATTTGTAGTTGAATAATAATTGATTATCTTAATAATGGATCTTTGTATTCGTATAGCTATTCCATGTGCATGACATATTACCTTTTATTGAAAACATCGAAGGTTAGCGTAGCCAACCATCCGGTAATCCAGCGCATCAAACAATTTCGCGCATTAATCTCGCAGATGGAGCCGATATTTCACGACGTAATCAAACCCCAAATAATTGTTTTGCTGGAATTGCACAGTAGTGCCGATAACTTGCAGAAAACTAAGCAGAAGGCTTTGAAATTAATTAATAAGTTATCGTCAGAAGAGACCCTCAGAGGAAACGAAACAACTCGTAAAAGTAAGAATAAGAAAAAAGTTGTTTCGTTTGGAGATATGCCAGAATGGGAGGAAAGCGATGCAGATGAGGATAGCAATAGGATTAATACCGAAAAAGGTAAAAAGCAAGATGATGAGCTTATGGAACTTTCTGAAGAGGAAGGTAATGAAAATGAAGATGATGTAGGAGATGACGAGGAAGAGGATGAAAATGCAAGGCGTCCGATTACGTACCAAATTGCTAAAAATAAGGGTTTGACTCCACATAGGAAAAAGGAACAAAGGAATCCTAGGGTTAAATATAAGAATAAATTTAGGAAAGCGGTTATTCGGCGTAAGGGTGCTGTAAGTACTTTTTATGTCTAATTATTATTTATATATTTATATTATATAGTAGCTATAAAATATGTACTATAATTTTTTTAAAGGTACGAAGTGTTCGCACAGAAGTGGAGCGATATGGTGGAGAAGTTTCCGGTATCAAAGCATCAGTCTCCAAGAGTATAAAAATTAAATCTTAACATAATTTTATTACTGTTGTTTTAATCAAACTTTGTGAATATTTTTTTTTAATTATAATATCAGTTTTGATTTCAAATGAAAATCTTTTTTAAAAAATCTTACAACCCATTCAAACTAAAAATGGAGTCAAGTAAAATTTTTATTTTTTTTGAAGCTTCGCAGATAGCTCGAAACGTCATATATAGCACGAAACCTCGTATATAGCACGAAACGTCGTAGATAGCACGAAACATCGTAGATAGCACGAAACGTCGTAGATAGCATGAAACATCGAGAAATAAAAAGAGATACAGAGAAGTGGTTTAATTATAATAGAATAATGTGAATTAATATGCATAATGTTCTCCTCAAATCACGTAGGCGTTCCGCACGCCAATGTGTGCTTTTTCAAAGTAAATGATTGTTTCGTTTCTGTCATTTAATGTTCAACGTCTACTTGATTATTTGCTAGTACTGGTTAAAAAGTTAGTTTGTTAAATAGTTTTACCGATGAGACTGTAATGGTTTTTTAATATAATAATTTGATAATTTAGTTTTATTTAAAGGTACTTAATATGGGTATCAACGTATTCATACTATTATGTAGATTTTAAATATCTGGACGGTCCATTGTGATTTTATTTGGAAAAGTTGAGATTTTTTAAAATGAAATTTCATTTACTTATAATTCATAAATGGTGAATGATGTTATTCTAAAATGTTATTAAACTGTCTTTCGAGTTGCTGAAGAAAAGTTTTTGCCGATTTACGAACGCCTCACATTACATTTAAAATTGAAAATAAAAATGAATCTGTGACTTAAAAATTTACAAATGTGGTATTACTGGATTAGAGGCACCTTGTAGATTAAGAATACGAAAAAAATGAGATTCCCTATCTAAATACGAGATATCATGTTATTTCCGGCCAAACCGGAAGTGCTATGAAGTTGTTCAATACATCAAAAATTGCAATTTTTGGTGTACAACAAATGTCTGAAATTTTGTTTCGGCAATTTAAAAAACAAAGGAGTTATTTGATACACCCACTACCCAGGACCACCCGGTAGAGAACGAGGAAAAGTGATTACTTAGTTCAATACCAAAGAAACCCAAGAGAAAATTTGAGATAATTTTGAAACAAGCTCATTCTTCTTCATTACGTCTAAATATCTCATAAAACAGCGGATTTCAAAAAACCATTTATATTGCGAACAATCAATAATATATCTATACTTATATGATATATCTACGTAATCTATTGAATAGTATCCATTCAATAAATTATAATTTAATGGATGATGGCTTTTGCGACTACTTTTCACTTATTCTATTTACCTATTTAAATTGTACGAAGTTCTGAAGAGGACAACATTTTAACGTCCTATTACAAAAAAAATGGGCAATTGAAGGAAATTATAAACTTCTTCCGCGTTCTGTGATTATGCGCCGAGAACTTTTAACGCTGCAATTTTAACCTAATTAAAAGTTTGGGAACTCTTGCTTCACTCGAATTCTCCGTTCATACGAATTGAAAATAAAAATGAGGAATACGTAATCTCTCGTTCGAAGACGTTTATTTATTTCATTCGAAACCACATCACATTCCCTGGAGGCAATTCGGCTCCTGTTAACGTTTTCCAGACATGTTTCGTGTAATTTTGTTGGGAAAATTGAAGAAAAACTTGCGACATCTGTGGGGGTTTAAAATGACGCGGCGTGTGCAGAGGAACACTTCTCGAACTATGTCTATGCGGAACGATCGATACCAGAAAGTCGCAATTCATTAATTTAACACCTAGCCTAGTCATTATTGTCAAGTATCCGTAGTTAAGGATAAAAAAGCTTACATAAGTTACGATCATCATCGGGGCATAATTAGTTCAAGCAAGTTGCTGCTTATTATTGAACGTGCGCCTCCACCAATTGTACAGGGATAGTGGGAATATCAAGGAATGAATGAACAGATTGAATTGGCATGTACAAATTTGTTTGTATATTCCAAAGACATATTTCCTTAGGAATATATCACTTGCGAAACAAACAAAATTGAAAATAGTTCCAGCAACAAATACTTATAGAATTTCAACGTCAGACGTTCTGGCGACAAGGTATCTAGAAACAAAGTTATGCATTAACATGGGTAGATTCCATGGGAATAACAAGAAACTGAATATTTAATTAATAGATTTAAATTTCTTGTTCTCTGATAATGTAGCACTTTGCTCCCATGTAGATCTCGTTTTTTCAATTGCATTTCAAAACAAATTTACTTAAAGTTATTTAGCGAAATTAAGGAATTATTTAATTCCTTTATCCTCCAAGACGTAATTTCCCCTTTCTTTACTTCAAGCCAAACGCCAATTATTGGAAAATGATAACTAATTAAAACTGCCCATAACAAAAATTTAATTGAACAATCGAGAGGGATTTCCTTAGAAATTGAGCGCATGATTGAAGGGGGTCTTAATCCCCTGAACTTTCGTCTGCGGAATTTTAAAACTTTTCCTAAGGATGCAATGCAGTCTTTCATTATAGACGCAATTTCAACTTCTTTTTTCTTGGTTCTCTTGCCAAAATCCGGTAATTAATCAGACAGGACGAACATCTTTTCGATGTGTTATACACGCTAAAAATGAAACTGTAAATTTACATGTAGGATATGATGAAATATTATGCACTGCACATACATGGAATTTTGTGTAAAATTATCATCACTAACATGGAATATTTTCAGTACGCCATCATGTAAAAGTACAGTCCATAAGTGAAGTTGTGTATTTCTGCATGTTATGAAAAGGTAAATGAATTAAGAATAATGTATGAGATAAGTATGTATAATGTAAAAACATAATGTAGAAATACAACGTATTCTATAATAAACATAAATCATTGCTTATACGTAGGTACACTTTGAAGGTTAGAAATTGTACTTGCAGTCTGCTGGTATATATCTGTAATAAAGTAGAGAAAATTGTTTTCATAGCGTCAAAGTTAAGGAAATCTAAATTCTTACCTGTTGTGTACAGGGTTCTTTTGCAGCACAATAAATCAATGAGAAACATTGATAAAGTACACAACCTAATACGGATGTTGAATTATGCACTAATAATAAAAGATTCCTGTAATTCCTGCACATCCAGAGCCGCGCACGTGGTGGGGACTAGAACACATGATCACGATGGGAATTCCATGGAATATTTCTTAATTTTACATCTTTTTAAGCAGGTTTGCGTAAAATTACATTTTTCATGTAAATTTTTTCTTATATGGAACTGTAATTTAAAAATTACTCGTATGGATAAGTAATTGTACATGTCCTATAATGTAAAATTGCAATACCGTTTTTAGAGTGTATATATATATATACTATAGTATACTATATTTCAGATATAATTAAATAATAAATTAAATAGTAAATTTTATAATAAAGTGAATATTAAATTAAATAATAAATTTAGCAATAAGCTAAGTAATAAATTTAAAAATAGATCTTTTCTCCAAATATGCGCCATCATTGCAAGAATTGTGGAGATACTAGGTCACGTCTTGGTTCGACATAATTGACAATTTCACTAGAGCCTCTTAGACTGCGTCCTACAGGAACTTATTTTTGCTTTAACATGACAACTCTAATGTGCTGGCTACGAGCGACTTGAGTGTAATACTTTGTTAGATCGGATTTTATGCCCATTATTGCAATATTGAGTTAACGGGAAATTCGCGAAGGTGGGATTTAGGGAAATGGCATAAACGCATTTTAGGTAAATGAAAATGCAATTACGAATTAGATTCTTCAAAGAAAAATGACTTACATGACGACCATTTGTATTTTACCTTTTCACGTTTCGGGATTAAATTTATTCTTTCGAAAAGCAAGCAAAAAGAATACTCTCCGAATAAAAGCAAATATCTCCGAATAAAAAGAAATTGTTCCTTAATCCATTTATGGGCAGAGATTTAACACAGTCGACCTGGCAAGGGTGTGTTTCAATATTGGCGATCAAGACCCGACCACCTTTTATAGTCATCTCAAGCACGTTAAATATATATCGCAAATAGAGAGGTTCGGCAAATGGCGGAGCCTGTCAGCTCATTAGCTGGTGGTCGCTCTAATTACGCCCACGCAGTTGCTAGGCGTTAAAGCTCACCAGCCAACGTAAAAGGGATTCGAATCGTTTCCTCTAAATGTCAATATGGGGCACCTACAACTTGCTGCCAAATGGATATTTATTCTATTTTATTACTCAGGATCACTGGTGCCATTTTTGATGCGCATTGCCATTAAATATTGATGAAATGTGAAAAACGAGTGCACAAAATGCCAAAATGTTTATTAATAGTGGCCACAGCGGTCGCAAACGTAGTTTAGGTGATTGAATTTGTGTTACATTCGAATTACTGATAACCCATTTCCAAATACATACTTTGAAAACTGCTCTCACATTCAATTTTTAAATTAAGTATGTCGATTTCTCATATGCTATTCTTTAATAATTTCTTAATAATTGTATACACTTCTTCAACTAAAGATTCGTTATCTAACTTGATTCTAAGCCCGTTCTCAATCGTGTTAGTAATTAAAGCAATATTTATGATATATCTATAATATCTAATGACATTTTGTCCTTCGAAAAGGTTTCCATATTTCACTTTTGCCGGCATCTATTTATTGTTATAATTAATTATATTACATTTTACAATTTTTGAAGAAAATGCTCACAGTATTTGCAATAAAAAGATTTGTATTCTTATTTTCAACATTAAAATCCAATATTTTTGACACCGAAAATAAACTAAGTAGTTCACGTAACAGAAAACCCCACCTGTGTTCTGAAATGAACACTATTTCAGTTACATAATAATAATAAGATTGCATCACTTCAACTAATTCATCATTTGATGAAAACGAAGTCTACTTCGGTAAATATCATTTTTTAAATTCTGTTATTCATTAATATTACAAACGATATTTTTTCAACGTAATTTATGTTACCTTCTATGCTTGTAATTCTAAATTGTAAATCTAAATGTATTTATTATATACATGATATGTGAAAATTTCATAATGTAAACTCGCAGCCCATAGAATTGTGCCACCTGAATATACAGTTACCTAAATGTAAAATATTTTATTACAAATGTACATGTTTGGTTTTTACGTCAATATCAGTTTCCGCTTATTTTTAAATATATTGCGTTGGTACACGATAGGAAAAATGTTTAAAATGTTTATACGAAAAATGTTTTATTGCGTATTTCACATTACAGCCGTTGCTGCATGATCCCCATTGCTATAAAATCGACGAAACATATATAACACTGGAATATAAATAACTACTCGCTAACTAACAGCTGAACACATTCAAGAGTATCATTTTGGGATGCATTAACGCATATTATTGTTTTTCCTGTTCTGTACATGTGCATGCTGCTACAAGCAGTAATCCTTGTAATCCTTTGAATTATCCATTCAATAGTCTACGTGCATTCTCAACTGTGTGCAATGTTTATTGTTTCAAAAATATGTGCTTTTATTTACATATTGGAAATAGTGATCTGAAATTACATCGTACGAACAAACTGTTGTGGTTGCCGACCAGCAGCATTGTGCCATTAGCAACAAACGGAAGTAAACTGTATTGCTCTGTCCCGGAAAAGGGGACTGTTATAAAACATAAACATATAGATATATGTACCACCAACTGAAATATTTACGATTGGTCTTGCGCATGTATCCTTTGTTTAGAGGAACAAAGCTCCATAGATCTCTATTATATCGTGCGCAGTGCAGATGTTGGTGCTTTTGTCCTTGATCCTTCCTATATGTGTAATTGAATATGTATATTACATTGCACTGGCACTGGGGAGACTAGTTTCTAATTCACAATTTCGGGTTTTGCCGCGCCTTTGAATTTGAAAATCAATGAGGAAATTCACAATTGATTTAGTGCTCCGCCTGATGCTTGCATGGAGTTAATGGGTGGAAGTAATTTAAGATTTAGATGGGAGTTTGTACATGCGAATCTCTCTCGCCAAATATGAAATTCTTCGCAACAACAAATACTTTTCAAATATGTTTTGGGTATTAAGGTATTTATCGTATCGTTAGTTATTCCTAATTAGACAAGAAGGAGACATATTGAGACCAGGTTATTTATTTTGTTTCTAAACAAGAGAAAGGCGTTCATTTGTTTCTAAACGATGTCATTTAAAAGAGACGCATTGTTTATTTGCTTCTATACGATGGCAATTTTGAAATGTGGACCTATACTCAAATATTTGCTCACAACGGTTATTTTCTTAAAAAAAAACAAGTTGAAGTTCGCGTAACTTTCCCCTTGTAATTTATTCAATGAGCACCAAACGGGTCTTGTTTTTCGAAATTACAATGTTTAGCTTGTTTGCTGCGAAGTTCGGAACATTTCGCACACGGCAAACAAATGAAATTTCCTCTCGAACCCCGAAGCAATTTAAATATCTGCTTCAATTTGTACATAGCCTCCATGTATGCATGTCGAGCAAATCATTAAATATTCTTAGAGGGTCTATTTCACTCTGCTCTATACCCATAACTCGCATCTACTACGGAAAAAGCGCCGTAGACAAACAGAGGGCAAGGGAATATCTGTTTTCATCGACAACAAACTTTAAGTTTTGTTTGCCGAATTGATCAACGCCGATGGCACACAGGTGCCCATTTGAATTCGGTAAAAGTTTGTTAATTAAAGTATTTTCAATTTAAGCTTTCATATTTCACCCGTAAATTTCGGTAGCTGAGAAACGAGAAGACCGATAATCTATGTAATATTCATGCAAACATCTCGCGTAATGGAATGAAAAAAGTCGGGATATATTTTCACCGAAATAATCCTCACTAATACCCTTTTTTTGTGCTTGCGGGCTTGATACCCCGAAGTAGGTGTATCCAAGTACTCGTCTAAGCTTGCAGCATATTCATATAATCAGTTAATCTGCTTTTTGCTTTAAACTAAAAATTTAAGCGCCCTCTCCTTTTTCTCTTATCAAAACGTAAATTACTGCCCACATGCCGGCAGAATCCCTGGGAATGGCTAAACCAAGGATTAAAATAAAAGCTAGTACAAATTGCGGCGAGTCTTCCTTCTTTTTGCCCAATTACTTGCTTCATCAAGGGAATATACGTATTATTCAAATAGATAGATGTATAAATAATTCAAGGCGAAGTAGCCAACATTTTATTAGTATTAAATAATATTTTCACAAAACTGTTGTTATACCAATTTTATAATAGACAGGTTAAAGAATTGATAAAAAAGAAATAAAATTATTATTCCATAATAAAAAAGAAGTCCATCTTTTAAGACAACGTCCAAATTATAATGAAAACTCTATAAAGTTTCTGTTCCCCCATTAGGAAAATGAACACTCTTTACGCGTTTAAAAGCAATTTGGGCGTATCTGTTACGCACCCCCGGATATGATTTCTCCTTGAGCCGGAATTTTTTCACGCTTACCATTGTTTTATTAAATTTCCACTGTAATTAAATAAAAGTGATAACCTGAAAAAAAGCTTTATTTGCAGACGGCTTTCGCAGATAACAATGAACGGTGGAAGGGGTTGCCTTGTGAAATTTTATCCTCGCTTTAATTTTATTTTGGAGGTACGAGATAGAAATTTATATTAAATTAGCAGTAATCTAATTTTCAGCGATCGCGGCAAATGCGGTTAGAGGCAGGATGGCGAAAATTTTCCACCTGAGACGCGGTTTTCCGGCCGCTCACCTCGACAGTTAGCTTAACAAACACAAAGGCTTTTTGCAAATTACAATTTGCATTTTATATTAATTAATTTATGAGCTTCTATTTGTTCCTGCGCTCTCTGCAAACTTCAGCAACGCCAAAGGGCTCGGCCGGGCCCACCTTCTCGCGTCCACGTACTAACTGCATATATGCAGAGCACATAAATTCCCTCTCTTACGTTATTTACGTTATGCGTAGCCTTTTTGAAAAAGGTCCCATTAGAAAAAGGTATACCTGAGTTTTCAGCCATTAAGATGGAATGTTTCCTGAAATAATTTATGTTTATAACGTTATATAATTTAGGACCGTCTTCTAAATTGAAATGGATTTAGTTCCGCTTCTAGTGTAACGTAACATCCATAACACTTCAAACCATCAGTCTTAATTTGCAATTTAAGGCGTCCAATTCGTTTGAATTAACTTACAAAGTGTTGTTTCCTGAAGTAGACATTCTACTGAGGGCGTTAGGGCTTCGTAAACCTTCAATTTTGTACTTTAAACAGCTATCTAAACGAAGTTTAGATGCCATATAAAAAGAATTAATATAAAAAAATATCTACCTAATACGTACAAAAATTACTAATAATATTCTTGTGTCATAGTATACGTGTCTTCACTTCCAATTATTGTTACATTGAGACTAAAGCTCCTGAAGATGACCCAGATTGTGGGTCGAAACATGGAGCGTTGTAACTAATATAAAACCATCAAAAATTAATATCAAGGAAAATTATTTATAAAATCAAGTCTAGAAAAAATTTTAACTTATTAGGATATCCAAATTTACAGTAAATGCAGTTTTCTTCATATTCTTAATGGATTGATTTAGCCCTTTGTTTTTAAATATTTTTCTTAATGTTTTTAAATATGTTATTTTATTTTATTATTTATTAAGTCATTTTTTATATTTATGTATCTTCTATTTTACACTTTCTTCATTTTATGTTATAACTCCCCACAATTTTTAAATTATGTTTGTTTAAACCTACATTCAAAAAATCTTCTGCTTGTTTTTTATAAACATAAGATTTAATGATATATTTATTACTCCTTTATTTATTAAATAATAGGAAAAAATTAATGATGATAAAATAATATTAAACCAATGATAATTACGAAAATAATAGTGTAATAATAATAATAAAATGATACTATGTAAATAATGACATAAACAAATTTATACAAATGAATAATAACAAAAATCAATAAAAACAAAATCAGAAAGAATTAAAATTTATTCCAAAATCCGATCTTTGTTTCGGAATTTTCAGACATGCATTGTTAGTGCATTCATTTTTAATTGTCATATTCGACTTTAACATTATACAAATTTAGAAATTTGTTTAAATGCAATGAAAAAGTAAATATAAATAAATTATAACTATTAGTCTTTACGATTATATTCATTGTTATTAAAAATAATTCAGACCATGGTCAGTGTTTTTTGTTAATATAAGAAAACTGTTGCGTTATATAGTATGTTGGGATATATTGTAATTGTTAGTTAAATATAAATAATAGAAAATGATGTCTGAAATGATGTTGTTGATGAAAGAACTATAAAGGCAGGAAAAATGAGTTGTTTTGTAATAAAAAACGCGAAATCCTTGAAAAAACGCTTACCCAGAGCGCGAAACGTCGGAAATATATAAATAAAATAATGCTTAAAAATTAATACAAAATCCTTATTTAAGACCTGAAACCCCAAGATAAAAGAATAATATATACTTATTAATAATAATATAAAAGGTTAGAGCAAAAAATATATTAAGAAATAAATTTAATATCAAAAATTTAATAATGATGATAATAATAAACCTAGTTAAGCAGTGATAACAAGAAACTAATTATGACGATGAATTAATATTACAGTGAAACCTCGGTTATTCGTTCCCGTAAGTTTCGTTTTCCCACATATATCGTTTTTCACCCACGGTTTCAACAAATGCCTATGTAATCAATGTAATTAAAAACCGCATTTATCGTTTGCCTTTTTATGACTTACTGCATTATTCGTTTTGACGGTCTTGATACTCATCGAAAGTTTAATAAGACGTTTTTATAAGAGTCGTTATTGTTGTTTAATATCCGGCCTAATGGGTGTAAATATGTATAAACAAGAAATGTGATCCCAAACTAACTATAATTTGCTCAATAATTTGAAAAATATGCGTTATTCTATTCAAAGTTATCAAACAAAAATGGTTGACTTTTTAAAAAACTATAAATAAATCTATTATTTTCAATTAATTTACACAATTGTATGTTTTAATATATGTAATATGATAAATAAATATATTTCTTAAAATGTAGTTGGTTATTTCTAATTTTTTCATATTAGGCCGCAATGATTGTTTTTCCGCAATAATCGTTTTTTATAACCGGTCCTTAACAAAAACGATAGATTGAGGTTTCACTGTAATAATGAAAATATAATAATATTTAAATAATGAAACAAAGAAATTAATAAAAAATAAATAATAGAAATTTTTTTCATAAAACCCCATCTAGAATGATTTTTTAAATATACAATTGAAAAATGTAGACTCGTACAATTAAGGATAATTTATTCCTATTACTCGTTAGGCAACTTGTTTCGATCAAAATAGATATTATTTACTATTATATTCATTATTATTTAAAAAATGAAACTAATTAATTACACAGCTCAACAAAATACCGCAAAAAATTTGTTGCTCTTGATATTTCAGCAGATTTTTATGGCAAAATATGTACTTTTTACGAATATAGTCATCATTCCACCATTTTGGCTCTGGTTTTGATGTTATTGAAGTATTTATTAAAGACCTTATAGGAACATGGGGCAAAATGGCGTACTTAACATTTGGTTAGCTTTTTAAAGTTGATAAAATAGTAATTTGATTAACGTTCCATGGTAAACGCTTCATTAGGAACTCTTGAACGAAATACACGTCCCAGAAAAGCGATCAAGTTAAAATACCTAACTATATGTAGGTTGAAAGCCAAAATGGAAGATTGCCCCATTTTGCCCTACCCATCGGACAAAACGGGGTACACAGCCAAGGACGATCTTTTTACAAGTTGCCAATAGGTAGAGTCTCAATTCTCACGGTCCCCAACACGATTGGCACATACTAGAACACGGGTGATCGCGTTGACGACCCAGAGAAGTGTGACTCCACCCTCTGGCAACTTGTAAAAAGATCATCCAGTAGATAGCTTCAGAAAACTCATATTTAACATATTTTTATTCATTTTTATCGTTAAATAGGTATCTTACTATTCCTTTGGGTTTGCTCAACCAAAAGAAAGAAAAAAATTAAGTTCTAAAAACTCTGTAACATAATGTGACCCCATTTTGCCCTACCCCATTTTGCCCAAATGGCTTCATAATAATAATAAAATAAACTAACACTGTACACTGAAGACAAAATCAAATAAATAATATAGGATCTATTGTGGATTAAATACTGTACAACTTGGTAGGATCATATTTAGTAACAGTTAAGTGTTAATGTTACTTGCGAGGGTGGAAAGAACTACAAACAATTGCAAAAATGACAGAATTCCAGAGCATGAACTCTTAGCCTCACGTTGATTGGAGCACTAGAGGTCTGACTTTGAACACTACTTTTTGACAGTTTGGTGAGATAGTTCACAAAGTTTTCGCGAGCTACCACCACTTCCTGAGCCTACAATGTACTGTGACGGTATGAAGATAGGATGTGCCATCCATGCAAATTAGGGGCTTATCAAAAAGGAGATGTGCCAGCGACACATGTGTCATCAAAATCTGGAAAATGTTTCCAGTGTAAGGAGGCGCGCCAGACAAAAGGGGGAGCGCCAGATGTTAAAGTGGTTGACCAAGGTAGCTCAAATGGATTGCCAGATGTTCCAAAACCGCTTCCGGGTGCATGAGGCTACACAAGTCCCACGTGAGAGGGCGTGGTCAAGGATCGGAACCAACGCTGCCCCATTGGTCGCCCAGGGACGGGTGCTGACCGGTGGTTGGTTGTTCTTCCGAAGAAGGGAACCACGTGAAGGGAGTAACTCTCATTGGCCGAGAAACAGCCAGTCAGATTAACAGGGAGAGAGGGGTGAGTCCGTCCGAGGATTTGATCGTGAGCCAGGCCGTGGACAGTCGGTGAGGTAGCGTTCCCGTGAACAGGGAGTCTTGCGGCAGGCAGTCAGGGAGACAGGTTCAATAGAGTCGGGCCGAGGGTTGGTCGTGAGCGTCTCGCAAGGCAGTCAGGTGGAAGACGGTCGATCGAGGCAGTCTTCTGGAGTCAGTCAGTCACATTGGGAGTAAGGCCGTAGACAGGCAGAGAGAGAGTCAGTCAGTCAGTGCAGAGAGAGAGAGAGAGTCACAACGGCGGGAGTCAGTCACAACGAAGAGAGTCAGTCAGTCACAACCGCCGAGTAGGGAAGTTGAGTAGTCAGAGTTGAGTCAGGCGACGATATCCAAGTGTTGGGGTGGTTCAAAGTGAAAAGTTTTGTGGGTTCATTGTGGTAAATTGTTCAGTGCCTTTGGGAATATCTTCAACACCATTCTTCAGGAGCTTGCGGGATTCGTTGGCTGCCGCCGCCAGGCGTGGGAC
>JAWQRP010001942.1:0-17100 GCA_033557875.1 Quadriops clusia | reverse complement strand
CATTTTCCAGATTTTTTGACGACATATGGAGCAACCTTCTGCTGCTATGAAGACAGACATCTGCTGGTTTATTTTTTTCTTATTAAATCTCAATCCCAATATTTAATCTGATAAGGGTCGTAGTTCTATTAATTAAGCTGGTCCTATTAAGACCTTCACAATACATAGATAGATACTAGAGATTGATAGAGACTCTAAATCGATAGAAACTATAGATTGTTAGAGACTATGCATAGATAAAATCTATATTTAGACAGAGACTCTAAATCGATAGAAACACTGTAGTTTGATAAAGACTATAATTAGATAGAGACTATAGATAGATAGAGACTATAAATAGATAGAGACTCTAGATCGCTAGAGACTGTAGATTAATAAGCAATATTAATTGATAGAGACTATAGATAGATAAAGACTCTAGATCGCTACAGACTGTAGATTAATAGGTAATATTAATTGATAGAGACTGCAGATAGATAGATACTCTAGATCGCTAGAGACTGTAGATTAATAAGCAATATTAATTGATAGAGACTATAGAGAGATAGAGACTCTAGATCGCTAGAGACTGTAGATTAATAAGCAATATTAATTCATAGAGACTGCAGATAGATAGAGACTCTAGATCGCTAGAGACTGTAGATTAATAAGCAATATTAATTCATAGAGACTGCAGATAGATAGAGACTCTAGATCGCTAGAGACTGTAGATTAATAAGCAATATTAATTGATAGAGACTATAGAGAGATAGAGACTCTAGATCGCTAGAGACTGTAGATTAATAAGCAATATTAATTGATAGAGACTATAGATAGATAGAGACTCTAGATCGCTAGAGACTGTAGATTAATAAGCAATATTAATTAATAGAGACTATAGATAGATAGAGACTCTAGATCGCTAGAGACTGTACATTAATAAGCAATATTAATTGATAGAGACTATAGACAGATAGAGACTATAGATTGATATAAATTATAGATCGGTTAACAATATAATTCGATATAGAGACATAGATCGATATAGGGACTATAGATCGGTAGACACTATAAATTGATATAGAATATAGATCTATATAGAGCATAGATCGATATAGAGCATAGATCGATATAGAGCATAGATCGATATAGAGCATAGATCGATATAGAGCATAGCTCGATATAGAGCATAGATCGATATAGAGACTCTACTTCTATAAAAATACATACACATAATATCCCGAAAGGGAGATAATGCGGGTGGGAAGCTTGCTGGATCGGAAAACAAAGTCGCTTGAATACCTTCGTCCTTTAGCATCCTTCGTGACTAATGAGGGGAAGATTTAAAAAGTCGCAGAATAGAGGAAGAGCTCGGAGAAATCGATAAAGGTGAGAGACAAAAGTTTTGTATGGCCCTTCAGCAGGGGAAGTATTCGAGAAAATTGCCTCGTTGTAAGGACACCAAATCCTTTGTACAAGTTCGGTGCTTAGAATGGAAAATGCGAATTAAAAAGATGCAGGAGACTTTATTGAAGGTATAAAGCAGGAATACCTGGAGGAAGAGGACAGTGATACTAGATATAAATAACTTTTTTTGGAAATTTGTCTTTGGAAATTTTGCTTTTTGAAATTTTGTTTTTGGAAATTTTGTTTCTAGAAATTTTGTTTTTGGAAATTTGTTTTTGGAAATTTTGTTTTTGGAAATTTTGTTTTTGGAAATTTTGTTTCTGGAAATTTTGTTTTTCGAAATTTTGTTTCTGAAAATTTTGTTTCTGGAAATTTCGTTTCTGAAGATTTTGTTTCTGGAAATTTTGTTTCTGGAAATTTTGTTTTTGGAAATTTTGATTTTGGAAATTTTGATTTTGTAAATTTAGTTTTTGAAAATATTGTTTTTGGAATTTTGTTTCTGAAAGTTTACTTTTTGGAAATTTTGTTTTTGGAAATTTTAGTTTTGCAATTACTGTATTCAACCCGTTGGTACATAGGTACCTACATAGAAGGATAACATTCAAACCACTACAAAAGTGGCAATTGTATTAACACTAAATCTGGACCATTTGTCTCGCTGACAAGGGCGGCGAAATGGCAAATTACCACACGTTTCCTGCTTAAAATCTCCATTCATCATGAAATAATTACTACTTTTTTGCACTTGGCCTGCTGTCTCCCGGAGACACATTGCGGAGGAAACAAATGGACAGATGTCCTTACAAATAGTCCTGACAAATTATCCTTAAAAATAGATCTTCGCACCTACCTTTCTCCCAACATTTGAGAGAAAACACTAAAGAAATTATCCTTATACAAAAGAAATTATCCTTATACAAAAAAAATGTACAAAACAAATTATCCTTATACAAAAAAAAATGTACAAAACAAATTATCCTTATACAAAAGAAATTATCCTTATACAAAAGAAATTATACAAAACAAATTATCCTTATACAAAAAAAAATTAACAAAAGAAATTATACAAAACAAATTATCCTTATGCAAAAGAAATTATCCTTATACAAAAAAAATGTACAAAACAAATTATCCTTATACAAAAAAAAAATGTACAAAACAAATTATCCTTATACAAAAGAAATTATCCTTATACAAAAGAAATTATCCTTATACAAAAGAAATTATCCTTATACAAAAGAAATTATACAAAACAAATTATCCTTATACAAAAAAAATGAACAAAAGAAATTATCCTTATACAAAACAAATTATCCTTAAACAAAAGAAATTATCCTTATACAAAAGAAATTATCCTTATACAAAACAAATTATCCTTCAATAAAAGAAATTATCCTTATACAAAAGAAATTATCCTTATACAAAACAAAGTATCCTTATACAAAACAAATTATCCTCATACAAAAGAAATTGATTAAAGTTCAAAGATTTTCAGAAACTGATTAAACCGACCTTGAAATTTTGGAATAACAAAGCAAAGACAAATCTCACCAATTATTTTTTTGGGAAATCCTTATACGTACTACCTCAAAGGCGATGGGAATATCTTTTAAAACATTTAAACAAATATTATTTGTTTTGCGGTGTGGTTTGCTACGCACGTCATTTCACTTATTTGGAATTGAGTTAAATGTGAGCTAAAATAACTAATCCGGGAAATACGCAGAAAAGCAGTAGGATGGCCTAACTAGCTTAGGACCCATTGTACTGCTCCCTGGCGCAAAGATAACCAGTTTAATTAGCCGTCTAATTCAGTTAATCTGGCCTTTTAAACGTATTCGTTTGAATTATTAAGCTGATCGGCCTTGTCTCCGCTAATTTCTCTTGTCGTCAATTATTAGACATTGTGTTCTAATTAAAAATGCGTTCGTTACGACATTTGTTTATTTAATGGAGTATTTTGTTTATTTAATGATATATTTTATTTATTTAATGATATATTTTATTTATGTAATGGATTATTTTATTTATTTAATGGATTATTTTATTTATTTAATGAAGTATTTTATTTATTTAATGAAGTATTTTATTTATTTAATGATGTATTTTTAGTTATAGAATGAAGAATTTTATTTGGTTACTCATTAACTTGGCTTTGTTTTATTTGTCTCCCAACTTAGTAGGTATAATCCACACTGTGGTATAATCACATATGTGCGGCATAATATAATATGAATATTATTCAACCAAGCGTGAGGTGGCTTCACGTAAAAGGCAATTTATCTAAATTAACATATGTACCTATTAAGACGATAAGAGTGTTTCGAATGACAGTAATTAGTGTCGAAGAGATTTGTTGCGTTGGAAGTCTAGCGGGTAATTAAAAATGGCAGTCGAGTGTAAAATTCGCCTAGACGAAGGTAAACTTATAGAAGTTACCATATATCAACGTTTAAACCACAGATAACTTAAACCATAGATAACTTAAACTACAGATAATTTAAACTACAGATAACTTAAACTACAGATAACTTAAACTACAGATAATTTAAACTACAGATAACTTAAACTACTGATAACTTAAACTACAGATAACTTAAACTACAGATAATTTAAACTACAGATAACTTAAACTACTGATAACTTAAACTACAGATAACTTAAACTACTGATAAGTTAATCTACAGATAATTTAAACTACAGATAATTTAAACTATACATAATTTTTAAATCAACGACGTAGACTTACTCTTAAGTAAATACTTAAATTTATACATTCGTCCTGTCAGGATTTACATAATGTATTCCATGTTTAAACGCATTTTGCAGTTCTATCAGCCGTCTTGATAGCGAAGGCGTGTAATTTATACGCGACAGGTTGGCCAGCGTGTACACATTACGCGAGAACAATAAACAATGCAAAGCGATGCGTGGTAACGGCAAAGAAGTGACACTAAAGGTGAGAAAGAACTTGGACTTTAATGCGACACTTCAAAAATATGTATAATAGAAGCGCGGCAAATTAAAGAATAGACAGTGCCTAATTAGGACGAAATTGCTTAGACTAAAATTAATATAAACGATTGAATTAAATTGAAATTAATTAAATTGAAAATAATTAAATTGAAATTAATTAAATTTAAAATCATTAAATTTAAAATAATTAAATTGAAAATAATTAAATTGAAAATCATTAAATTTAAAATAATTAAATTGAAATTAATTAAATTGAAAATAATTAAATTGAAAATCATTAAATTTAAAATAATTAAATTGAAAATAATTAAATTGAAAATAATTAAATGGAAATTAATTAAAACGAAATGAATTAAATTGAAATTAATTAAAACGAAATGAATTAAATTAAAATTAATTAAAACAAAATGAATTAAGTTGAAGGTTAGGCAATGAGGATTATCTAACTTTAACCTACTTTTTGTAATGCACGATTGTGGCATCAATATTGACCTCTGATAAAGCCCTGTTATCAAACCCTCTTGCTTGTAGAGTACTTTATGTGCGAGTAAGTTATATTTTAGAAAATTCGATTTTTTAAAACATTTGAAACTTTAAAATATTAAAGGTCGATAGTGTTCTTACTATGTATGTAGTAATAATCGGTTGAGTGCTACTTAAATGTATTTAATGAATTAAATAAATATGATAAGGATAACGTCTGGACATTTAAAAATAAATGTATGTAATTAAAATAATGTTGAGTACGAAATAACAATAATAATAATAATATTAAATTATAATAATAATATTAAATAATAATAATAAAAAAGACAGTAATATTAAATAATAATAATAATAAAAAAGACAGTAATAAAAAATAATAATAAAAAAATATTTATAGATGATGGAAATCTCTGCTATAATTATAATGATTATAATCATTCACCTTATCCATTCTTTATCTCCCCAATAAAAATCAAACGAAAACAGTAGTAAATTGTGCTGTTGATGCACTTATAAATAGAATGTTATTATTACTGGTAATTTGTTAAAAGCCGAGAATCGATTGAACCGCATGAGAATTGAATAGGAGGAAATTTTAAAAATGCGAGAAATACATGTTTGCTGTTGTGTTGTGGCACAACAATTCGGCGATAACATGCTATCAGGCTGGCTGCCATTGAATGTTCTATTTTTACCGGTTAACTGCCAAACCGCTGAAATGTTGGAGCATAGTTTTATTACATCCGCAATAAATTCACGACAAATAATCAACATTATAGCTCACGTACATGATATTTTCTCGCAGAGATTATTTTTCACAGAGATTATTTTTCACAGAGATATTTCCTCGCAGAGATATTTCCTCGCAAAGATATTTTCTCGCAAAAATATTTTCTCACATGATGTATTTTCTCACATGAGAGGCGGTACGAATTTTCGAAATAATATTTTTTTCGCCATTAAAGATTGGACCAAATGGTTTTGATGATGTTGGCAATATGTTTTCGTTCGAGTTGTTTGGATTATTAATATTAGTTGAATTATTAATATTTGTAATGGTAATGGTGTTAGTAATGGTATTGGTGTTTAGTTATGTGGTGTTAGTTTTAGAATTAATATTAATATTAGTATTAATATTAATAGTATTAGTGTATTAGTGGGTGTGAGTATTACTCATAGATTCTAAATATGTACATAGTATTTTGGGGCAGTTTGGTCATCTACAGGATTAAGTCTTCCTGGACAAGAGTGCAATTTGGGCAACCCTAGGCCCCTGCATAGAACATCAGCATTCAGCTACTAGCACACTGTGATCGTCCACCTCGTTCGAAAGTCCTGTCGCAGTAAGCCGTGAAAGTAGTGGTGTACCAGCAAAAGATACACACTCAGTCGACTCGACACCGGTTAGGTTAGTGCACTACGAAACGCGCAGTCGATAGGAGCTATAGAGATAGCTTACTATTTAGTACGGATTCAGTTATAACCGCGATATCCAGCGAGCTACGGTAGTTAGCTTGCTCTAAATAAGGTTCGATCCAAACTCTTTTGGGAAGTCATAATTTTGGGAAGTTTCTGGTGCATGCCTTTGGTGTTGTTTAAGTTTGAGTGAGGAGTTCTGGTTGAGCTATTTTGACTGGGTAATTGTGACTGGACAATTTTAATTAGGCAATTGAAGCTAGGCAATTGTAACTAGGCAATTGTAGCTAAGCGATTGTAGATAAGCAATTGTAGCTAAGCAATTGTAGCTAAGCAATTGTTGCTAAGCAATTGTAGCTAAGCAATTGTAGCTAAGCAATTGTAGCTAAGCAATTGCAGCTAAGCAATTGTAGCTAAGCAATTGTAGCTAAGCAATTGTAGCTAACCAATTGTAACTAGACAATTGTACCTAAGCAATTGTGACTAGACAATTGTCACTGGTCAATTGTGACTAAGCATTTGTCTCAGCAAATTTGACTACGTACATGTGACAAGTTCGCCTCAACCTAACTAACTGTAACTTCTTAGGCAGCTAAAGCATTGAAGACTGCATAGCGAAGAGTTGGAACAGTGCGTTGCTGATACCGTTCTTCGAGATTTTCCTCGCCAAGAGAGAGTGCTACTTCTAATAGAATACGCAAACGTATCTACCAGTACGCATAGGAAGTCTGTGAAAGTTGACTGTAACTGCAGTGTCGGTTTTGTTCTGGTGTTGATTCCGTCGCCACGATTTTCTCACTAGCTACGAAATACCATCTATAACTGTTTTTGCTTCTTTAAGTAAGTGCTTCTTTGGGTCCCTCAGAATTACCAAACAAAAAATTGTTTTGAGCAATAATTTTCTATTCTTAGATTGTTTAATTTTATTATTCATTTACACTTAATATTTGATATTATTTATTTATAATTAATAGTTATTGTTTATTATTATTTATTTATTGTTTATTATTAATTATTTATTGCTACATACTTGTACACACATCTCAGTACCTACGTTATATTGTACACATTAAATTTTGGCTGGAACCACTTAAGGCCGTGAATCTAATCTCCGAATTGGCAATTAATGCATTGAATAAATCTCCAGAGGCTTACTTTAATGTCCTCGATATAAATCTCTAAAGTTTTATTTTAATGCTTTATTTAATGTTTGTTTTGAACCTGCGAGCCGCCATTGCTATTATTATCCGACTGACACACTTCTGGGCGAGAAAGAATAACACCTTTGTTTATTAGGCAAGTTTCTGCAATTTTATTAATCCGATTTAATCAAATTTGATAAATTTAATTTTCTTAATATAAATTTACAAATCTTCTTTGTATAAAAATATATAAATCTTCTTTTTATATAAATTTATAACTCTTCTTTGTATATAAATTTATAAATCTTCTTTGTATATAAATTTATAAATCTTCTTTTTATATAAATTTATAAATCTTCTTAGTATATAAATTTATAAATTTCACTCGTTTGCCCAAAAAAACATAATATGTAAATCATTTTCCGGTTCGCTTAGCACAATGCCAATTGGCACCTTGCTCCCCGAATTCGTCGCTTATTCGTTTTCCCAGTCCATTTGATTCGATTCCATTTAGCTGCTTATCTCGTCCACCTATCTCCTTTGCATAATAAGCGGCGTTCATTTTCTAAAGGCTGTTTTCACTTTCATTCACATTATTTTGAGAGGCCCGCTCGACCGTAAAAAGAGCTTGGCTAATTGGCTTTTATTAGTTGGGCAATAAAAATAATAGCCCTTAAAAATTACAAATTGATGGTTCACGGCTTGATGTGTATGCGAACGCTATTGGCAATGGGCGGCCAGCGCGGTAAATTAATTATTGCGATCGTAAACTGAATATGGGGGGCATAAAGTATGTTAAAAATAACTGTTATCGCTGTATAATAAAAATACATTTAACATAATAAATTTAAAATAATAAATTTAAAATAATAAATAACTAATAACAAATTTAGAACAACAACTCACTATCAACACATTCTAAAATGAAATAATTAACATTAAGTGGAACATCTAGTTTGAAATAAATAAGAGTTGTTTTTTAAATAATGATTATTAATTAATGCTTATTAAATAAAGATTATTAAATAATGCTTATTAAATAATGCTTATTAAATAATGCTTATTAAATAATGCTTATTAAATAATGATTATTAAATAATAATAGTTGATTTTTTAAATAAGAATGAAAATTATTGCTCGAACAAGACATAAAATATGTACTACATCCTTTTCAATTACTCGAAAAGCATATAGTACTTATATCCTTTGACCCGCCAGGATTTCGTGAAAGTTTGTGAATTTGTGCCTTTTGGGAAAATGCGCCAGCCATGAATTCGGAAGTGCTTCATGTGGTCCGCGAAAAGGACCCTTGGATCGTGGAGGAAGACGTAGAAAAGAAATGGTTCGGAAGCCAAGAAGACACGGCTGTTGTGACCGATAAGAAAGGAAGAAGAAAGTCCTGGCATGCCATCAAATTCGAACGGAAGAGACGAAAAGGTGTGGTGGAACCAACAGTCCCTAGTGAAGGCCAACAAAGGCAGAAAAGACCCTCTTGGTGGAATATTTTTGCGCCCCAGCAGTGGCCAAGGTATGTACCTAACTTGAAGACGACTTAACGATAACATACATGAAAAATAACGCAAATAAAAAATAACGCAAAATGAAAATAACGTAAATAAAAAATAACGCATATAAAAAATAACACAAATAACAAATAACGCAAATAAAAAAATAACGCAAAATGAAGATAACGTAAATAAAAAATAACACATAACGTAAATAAAAATAACGCAAATTAAGATTAACGCCGACAATAAATCGCACCTGACATTTTAAAATCTAATAACGTAATGGATATTGATTGGTAAATACGTACAATTACAAGGTAGTTTAAAGGACTCGTTTGAAAAAGCGCCGTAATACCACCAGCTAATATCTATCTAGTAGTTATTTAGTGTGGCAACATTAAATTGTGGCGATAAAAAAAATCATTCGCTTTGTTGCGCCGAGAAAAAGCGAAACGACTGACCTCTTAAAGCGCTTCCGGTTTGCACTTCTACATTTTGGCCGTGAAACTAACGATTTTTTTTGCTAAAGGTTAAATTGATAATAAATTTAGTAAAGATAAATCCCGTGATTTCTGCTTGTTGTTACCTGGAGCCACTATTCAATCTTCTGCTTCCGAGAGGCGAGTTTTGGCATTGTTCTCTCCAATCTCACGGCTATTTTCGATCGCAGACTGCGTCGAAACAGTCCCCCCAACCGTTGCCAAAGTAATTATGGACACCTACGTCGTCGGGGCCATCTTTCTGCAAATAAAAGTTATGTTTAGATTTGGAGGTGCAATGCCGACCAAAATCTCCCTATGTTCTCCCGCTAGTAACATGTAAATTGGCTAGATGTCCCTAAATTTACCATCTAGCCAATTGGCTATAGCCAACATAGAGATGTCCTGATAAGACGAATAGCTGGCACCTGTCCCGAATTCAAAACGAATAACCCAACAAATTCGGCCGGCAAGTCCGGAACGCCCACGCGAACAATTTCTTGTGCGTTTTAAGCAGGCAGAAACCGCGACATTGAAATATGTGGAAATAAAGTCATGGCCGAAATTCACTTGGAATGGATTAAAACGCAAAAAGATTTGAGGAACTGTGATATTACATATTAACATATGAAGGAATTGTGATATTAACATACGAAAGAATTGTGAAGTTAACGCAACGACGTTGAATTAACGTATGAAAGAACTGTGAAATTAATGCATGTATGAATCTCCCAATTCAGATTTTACAATGCCATTCCATTGACTGTAATCAAATATTTGTAATTGTTCATCCAACCGCGCTAATTAATGTTTGTTTACTTCTTAGGACGCCCTGGAATTTAAACAACACAAAATTAAACCGTTCGTGTGCTAAAAAACACAACAACGATGTTTTTCGTTCTTGTTTTCTAGATCATGGCTTGGATGATTCATCCTGGGAAAGCTACATGCGGAAACTTGAAATTAAAAGTATGAATTAAAGTGCTAATGAATAGAGCACATCAAAATTGCAGTGTTTACAATTCGGAATATGTACAATTCGGAATATGTACAATTCGGAATATATACAATTCGAAATATGTACAATTTGGAGGAATAATTTCAGGAGCGTGGCTTTGTTCGGCGTTAGTGTGGGCTTATGGCGCACAGTGTTCGCATGCGAAATATCTGCAGATAGCAATTTCGAAACGAGTTCGGTAACACCTCGGACGAAAGCTTTTCAATTTGCAGCGAAGCGGATCAGCCATTCGTTTCTTCATTTCTTGGAACGCAGCCGATGCAAATGCAAACGCAAATCGCCGAGTCCGCGACTTCGAAACAATGGGATTTTTATCGGCGCCCAATGCATTCATTCTCTATTCAAATTATATATATACCTGTATCTACTACAGGCTATAATACCTCTGAATAATACTACCTACATAGAAGACTATAGTGTTGCTATAGTGCAATAAGTGAATCATTTGATAGTCGATATCGCAAAGTTGTCAGTCAGTCAATGCTTAGATCGATTACAAATAGGTACAGTAGACTCCCTCTTATCCGCATTCAGTTCTATGTTACACAAGATGTAAACTCACAATTATTAACAATATTATTAAATACAGGTTTTAAATCAATATTAAATACAGGATTAAGATGTTAGATCACAATTAACAATTATTAAACACAGGTTTTAAACCAATATTAAATACTGTATGAATTAAAAGTTTTCAATTTTTCTGTAGCACACAGTTTTTAAAATAGTACACAGTTTTTTAAATTAGTAGCACGTTGCGCTCGCTCGCTTCGCGAGCTCGCCGCCTCGCGCCTTCGGCGCTCGTTTTTTAATACAGTTAACTGGAGCGTTTAACATCCAGTTATATATTATCTAAGATGTTAGATCACAATTAACAATTATTAAACACAGGTTTTAAACTAATATTAAATACTGGATGAATTAAAAGTTTTCAATTTTTCTGTAGCACACAGTTTTTAATATAGTACACAGTTTTTAAAATAGTACACAGTTTTTAAAATAGTACACAGTTTTTAAAATTATTGGCACGTTGCGCTCGCTCGCTTCGCGAGCTCGCCGCCTCGCGCCTTCGGCGCTCGTTTTTTAATACAGTTAACTGGAGTGTTTAACATTCAGTTATATGTTACCCAAGTCGTTAGATCATAATTATCAATTATTAAACACAGGTTTTAAGCCAATATTAAATACTGGATGAATTAAAAGTTTTCAGTTTTTCTGTAGCGCACAGTTTTTAAAATAGTACACAGTTTCTAAAATTATTGGCACGTTGCGCTCGCTCGCTTCGCGAGCTCGCCGCCTCGCGCCTTCGGCGCTCGTTTTTTAATACAGTTAACTGGAGCGTTTAACGTTCAGTTATATATCACTCAAGATGTTAGATCACAGTTAACAATTACTAAACACTGGTTTTAAACCAATATTAAATAATGGATAAATCAAAAGTTTTCAATTTTTCTGTAGCGTAAAGTTTTTTAAATACTAAAATACAAAATATAAGATCATAATTAGCAATTATTAAATATGGTTTATTTTTTTTAATTTTCTTATAGCACCCGTTCTAATCATTCGGGCAAATTAGAAAAAAATGTAAATCAGTAGAACTAATAATTATAAAATTATTAGAAAGTAATTATAAAATTATTAGAGTAGTAATAAAATTATTAGAGTAGTAATAAAAAGGTTATCTGAATTATTACATTGTATAATATTTATTGTCAATTCTGTTTTCAAATTGTACAATACCCAAGATGTAAGATGATCACAGCAATTATATAATACAGCTTTAATTAATTTTTAATATTTTTCTAACATAAACCGGGAGATATAGAAAAATTTAAACTATTAATTAAGGCTGCATTTAATAATTATTAAATTTAACAATTTAATTGCTAACTATTATCTTACATCATGGAAGTTATTTAGTTAAATCATGTTTTTTGAAAAATGTTAACATATAGTTTAATATATTAAAAACGAGTGCCGATAATTTAAAAACAATATTATACCTACAACAGAATAATATTATGCAACCAAACAATTAAAATGTTTAATAAATAAAATAATTAGGAAATTTATAATGGAAATAATGATGAAGTTATAGATATAATTTCCAAAATTCCAGCTTTCATTTTCGTTTTATTATTTTTTTTCTCTTAAAGATTACTGCATTATACATATAGCAAGTACAAGATTTTCCCTATAGTCGCCAATGTGCCTGCATTAAGTGAAGCGTGCACTAAAACGAGCGCCTCAGGCGCGACTCCACTGAAGTTTGCGACCTAATCCACCGTGTAATTAATGATAGAGCGATTAGGGAAGCAATGTACTGGAGGAAATTAAAAATTACGCCCACTCGACGCTTTCCATGGCCTCCGGCGATTGCCACCCGCCATCAATCAACTCCTTTTTCCGCCAGCACGGTATCACGTTGGCTTTGATACTGTCGTACGTCTCCTGTCCGTAGCTATTGATACTGTGCGGTAAATAATGTGATGGTTTGCCATGTTACGTTCTTTATATCATTATGGTGAATACATGATAATAAATAATATTATACTAAATAACATGATAGTAAATAATATTATAGTAAATAACATGATAGTAAATAGCATGATAGTAAATAACATCATAGTAAGTAGCATGTTAGCAAATAACATCATAGTAAATAGCATGTTAGTAAATACCATGGTAGTAAATAACACGATAGTAAATAACACGATAGTAAATAACATCATAGTAAATAGCATGTTAGTAAATACCATGATAGTAAATAACACGATAGTAAGTAACATGATGATGAATAACTTGATAATTAACATGATGATAAATGACACGATGATAAATAACAATGGTAAATAACGTGTCCAACAATCGCTTATCGTCACGAACAGAAGCAGTATCAGATGATGGGAGCATTGAGTTTTCAATTAACTGTAAATAATATGGACGAAACAAAGTACCCACAAGTTACCATCGAGGAAATGAAGCACTCTCATGCTGAGGGAGGTCTTTGAACCATTCGCGTCAAAGAGAAATTCGCTCTTTATTGCCTATTCATCTTACTAATTACAATTAACTTACACATTATTTATATGAGATATTATGTACCAAATACATACTTACTACCGAGACTTGTCACGTGTGTTAAAAATTAATACGTGTTTTAAAAAATAAATCACGTGGCTTTGTACGCCCACAAACCCGTTATTACTACACCATTATTTCTATTGAATAGGTGCATTTCACGCAGATTATCGTAAAATTGCGGTTTACGCTATGTAATAAGTGTTTTTTATTCAACGATAATGGTTAGATTCAATGCTGAATAAATTCATCGATGGCTAGATTTATTGATGACTAGATTCATGGATGGCTAGATTCATCAATGACTAGATTCATGGATGGCTAGATTGATCGATGGCTAGATTGATCGATGGCTAGATTCATGGATGGCTAGATTTATTGTTGATTAGATTCAGCGCCGACTAGATTCAAAGCCAGCTAGATTTTATTAATTGATAGAATTTTATTCCAGTCATTAATAGGGTTTTATGTGATTAATTGATAGACTTTTATGCGATAATTGAAAGGATTTTATAGCTCCTTGACAGAATGGTATTTTACGTCGATGAATGGTAGGAAAACAATACGATAAATCTTGGCAACGCGTCTAAAAATAGAAATGTTAGAACTATTAGCGAAGGAGCCAAACGGCGATTTTACACTTAAACCGCAGTGTATTCTGTATTCATAATACAATGGAAAGAATGGTGCTCCGGCGAGAGGTGGATAAAAAACAATAATTACAGAGCTTAATCGCTCATTTACTATCGTAATGGGTTGAGCCGTTCTCCATTATTCCCGAGTTAATTTTTTAATTGAATCCTAAGTACACGATGTTAACTCACTCATTACGATGACAAATGGCTGCTCAATGAAGATTTATTAAAGTTTGCAAAACAACAATTAGGTATGTTAATTCGCGCGGTGTTAGCAATTCATCAGGTTTTACTATATATATTTTTTTCATTTTTATTACTTACCCATTGCACATTACACCATAATAATATACGTTATACCATAATAACATCTTCGTTAGTTATGATATAAAAAGTATCGAAAATATGTATCAGGGTTTGAAAATGAGTTAAAAATATAACCTCCAAATGAACTTACCCCACATGAAATGCGTATTTTATATTATCTATAAATATTAGGATCAAGGCCCCAAAAGCACTCGGTGCCGAAAGCTCGTTTCCTAGATCAAAGCTTTCCTCGCGCGAAATCCCCATTTCCTGCAGGCTCTTTTATTCGGCAAGAGAAAACAAACTCTCTTCGCGTATTTCGGGAATAAAATCAGTGCGAAAAAATGCCGGCGAGGCCTAAAAATAACGACTGCACAAAACACTCCTGAGTTTCTCAAGGGTACGCACGCACATGGCTTTTTCTATTTTCGCGCAAATCTGCTACTTTGCGATTTATTAGGCGCTGAAATCCGTAGCCATTGATTCAGATGCTTTAAATACTTTTAAATGCTTTAAATACTTTGAAATGCTTTAAATACTTTGAAGTGTTTTAAATACTTTGAAATGCTTTAAATACTGTGAAATGCTTTAAATACTTTGAAATGCTTTAAATACTTTGAAATGCTTTAAACACAGTTAAATGCTTTAAATACTGGGAAATGCTTTAAATGCTGTTAAATGCTTTAAATACTGTTAAATGCTTTAAATACTATTAATTGTTTTAAATATTTTTAACTGCTTAAATGCTTTAAATTCTTAGAAGAACGGTTAAATGTATTTTTTATACATTTATCCCATTTTATCCTACTTTATTCTGTTTTACAACGCATGCATTGTGTTGCAGTTAGCACATCAGTAGGTAAATTTGCCAAATCCGCCTTTTTCCAGTATTTTTTATCACGTCCTTTGTGTTTAATAAAGCTGTGCTGAATAAAGTTGAGTTAACAAGTTGTTGTTAAATCTGTGAGTCAGAAGTTTCATTATTTATTTTCCTTGTGTAACACTTAAAGGAAATTAATATATGTAAATCCTATTTAAGGGTCTGGAACTTTTTTCTCACCCTATATATTATATAGTTAGTTAATTTAATTTATTATTACTTAATAATACATATTTACGGAAAGTGGATAATGTTCCTTATTAAAATAATATTTAAACTATTATTTAATATATTTTGAGAGAGTTTGACTTTCTTTTGTAGGTACGTAACTGTTGCAAACTTTAAAATTAAAACGTAACTATACTGGGAATTGAATGTTATAGTATTTTTTTTTAATTTACGAAATTTACATCATTTAATTAGGTATTATAATTATTATTATATTTTGTATAGGTTTAATTTCTATTGTGTAACTTTTATGAGCCTCTCCTAAATTAACTACGCGTTAGTTTAACAACATTTTCCATTAATACCAGCAGAAATATAGATTATAAATTTTTAATTCAACAATTTCACATGTGCGCAGCTGTCTCTCTTAAGCACACATTCAATAATATATAACGTGCTGTAAGTAATTGTTTTCTATTTGTATTGTGGTCAGCGAATGCCATTCTCTCTTGCAAAAGCATCCGGTAGCCAGCTATCGCTCTTGTTTCAGAAACAAGCGCATTTCGCCATGGATGGTTTCATTTCTGAGTTGGTGCAGCCGCAGACGCGAATTTATCTCTTGCCATGGGCTATCTTGCCGCAAATCAGCGGGCAACTTACATAAATGGGAGTTATTACGTGTTCGATTAGCGTTGCTCGTACTGACATATCAATTTAAAAATGTGGCGAGTTAATAAATTTCCGGCGAGCGGATTGCTAGCGTACCGGAGAAATAGCTCTCTCTGCCAACAAAACGTTTTGCTGCGATAAAGCGGAATTACTTTCTACTTATGATAATCTATCGCATTCTGCATGCAGAACGTTCCTACGAATCAGTTGGAAATGTTAAGTATGAACGGGATTTAAGGTGACATTCGGCCATATTACGTATCTTTTTACCTCAGCTAGCGACGTCGCCAACTCCTGGTTTGTCGCTAAATTAGTGACATTCGTCGTGTTAGCGACAAGTCACTGGAATCCGTATAACGTATCTCAACAAAGTTGATAAATTAGCGATAAAGTCGCTAACTGCGGTCGCTAAATGAATGACAGCCCAGAAGGGTGTTGCTAAACGTTTAGCGACTATATATTTAAGGTTATGACTATAAAATGGAAATCCTTCTATTCTAAACTGACCCTACTGTCTTTGAATTTGACTATAGATATAGTTATACAGTAATAAAACGGATAACGATACCCCAATATACGCTGTTTTGTTAATTTTTTTTTGCATTGGTTCATAAAATAAAAGTATATGAAGGGTTACCCTGCACTATTACTATTTTTTTTATATGTAATATTTTAAATTGTACTATTATATCGCCACTGAAGGTAAAACAAATAGAGCAAAGAACGAACACAAATGCCTATCGTAGCATTTGAGCGAACCTAATTGACTATAGATTTGATGACATTAGGTTTTAAAGTTCTTTATAAATCTTATTTTGTATAGCTTTATTTTAATGATAAAACTTTGGAACATTATAGGCAAACGTTTTTATTTTACTCCATGCTTAACATTACATAGTAAATAAATAAAAAGATTTAATATAGTGTTGCCATTAGTGTCACTTGATACC
>JAWQRP010001941.1:0-17102 GCA_033557875.1 Quadriops clusia | reverse complement strand
GTTTCGGAACTGAGTTATTTTTTCATAATGTTCCCGTTACATTTACATTAAATATATATAATTTATTTATGTTACATTTACATTTCATTTATGTATCCACTGATTACGTTTTTACTATGCACATAAAAGGTATGTAAATTTTACAACAATTGTTTACATATCCTCTGATTCTTTAAACTTGCAAAGGAGAAACGTGAACTGAAACGTTCAGTGCAGGCTGGGGTTTCTCTTTTGACCTTCATCAAACCTATGTCAAAACCGTTGTTTGGATAATTTTCGTGGAGTTTGAAAGATTCAATGTCATATCGATCTACTTCTTGTCCATTAAACTTAAAAGCCCCAGTAACATTATTTTAGAGACTGCTACACCATTAACAATCTTTGGATCCAGACAGTGACTTGCCGTTAAAATCCAAGATTTGTGAATAATAGAGCCTCCACAGATGTGGTCGTTGCTTTTCCATCTAATCGAAACTATAAAAGGAAACTGGCCCGGCCTAGCATTATTGCCACCTACGACACGTCCATTGCCTGACTTAATTTCAATGTTCGAAGAATCGGCAAAATAAATTGCTGGAAATTTAAACGGTTGAAAACATTTTTTAGCCAAAGAATTTTTTTAAAAGCATATAATTTTACACTATAAACTAACTTAGTAGTAACAACATTTTTGCAGCATGAAATAGTAATTCGTAATGTGATTCTTTGTCGTAATATAATTATGTAAAAGAACTAATATTTAAGTTTAAATTACTCACCTGCCAATAAAACAATGAAGATGATTGCCTTCATTTTGAAAAGTGTCGATTATTGAAAATTTGCATGCTAATATACAAAAAAATATGGAGTGCTCTCCACTCGACTTTCTCGCATATTTCTTGTACTAGATAGGATAAGACAGATTCACATTAGGATTCAGAGTGGTTTCTGAATAATTTTGATATTATATACACATGCATATTTAAAAAAACATAGATAAAAAATATTACTTCCGGTTGGGCAATTGTCCTAAAATTTGATATATGTGAGTTTTTCGTTATTTCCAGAACTAGTACAAAATTTGAAACAAATATCTTGAAGCAAAAAGGCACTTTACTTGAAAGAGTTTCATTTCCGTTTCAGGTAAACAACCACTTCCGGTTGATTGATTAAGCTAAAATTTGATATCTGTCAGTTTTTCATTATTTCTAAAGCTGGTACAAAATTTGAAACAAATACCTTGAAGTAAAAGGGCAATTTACTTGAAGGAGTTTCACTTCCGTTTCATGTAAACTGCCACTTCCGGTTATCCGAATTAACCCAAAAGTTGATACGAGTTTACTTTTCAGCTCAAATGACTACATAGCAAATTTCACCGATCTAGTTCAAGTCGTTTTTGAGTTATCGTGTTTACACACACACACACATACACACACACAGACACACAGACAGACAAAAAAACAAAAAAGGGCCAAATCGGCTTAAAATCACTCAAAACGTCGAGAATCATCAAAATCTCAAAAATTTTTTTTCGCATGATCATTATACTTTCTCTGCGAGAAAGTAAAAAACGAACGACATTCTAAAAGATTTTTTCAAAACAGAAGCCATAAAATTAGAAAAATAATTCAAGCCAATTACAATCATACATTGTAAAAAATGAACTATATCCCACTTTTCAAAAAGTCATTAACAAGGTGTACGAAGAAGAGAGCACAATTAAAAATTAAAAAAATGAACTAAAGGTCAAGAAAGACTTAAACAATTTTGAAATAAACATTTTTATCTTGTTCTCACTTTAACTGAACATATGTAGACACTAACTAAACCAAAGTAATACCGTAATAAATCTGTCCAAAAAATTCTGTGCCACGCAGATTTGAAGTGTTTTTGCGGGTATAACGGAAAACGACACATATTTTCCCCCTTCTCGCCTCCTGAAATCGTTTAACCTATTGGTTTTTAATTATTGTTGGATACGAATGGATCATTTGAAGCGCGCAGACAGCGAGCCATTTGTTTCCAGCGGCGTTTCCATCCGCATCAATAAAATAAACCGGCTAGCTGTAAACTTTAATGCGCCGTGGAATTTTATTCAATTTTCCGATTTCACACCCTGTCCCAGGCTCTATTTATGCAGCTGCAATATATTTGTGTGACCGTACAAGTGGCATTAGAAAACATTCTTCTCGTTGGAATGTTTCGAAATAGTCGAATATTTGACTTCAGAATTTTTGGGTATTAGAATTTTAAAATACAATTATTTCTATTCGATTTTATTTCTAAAAGATTAGTTCTATTATGATTTTACTTCTAAAAGATTATTTCTGTACGATTATTTCATCCTCACGGACATTTTACATTTCATTCTCTCGCTCTCCCCAGGAGATTTGTTTTCTGGCCGAGACACATCAGAGAGCAAATTTGAAAGCTCTTAAGCATTTTCTCGTTACGCGGTAATTGCTCAAGAAGACGGATCCAATTAATCTCGAATAACTTCATTAAAGTTCTCTTTAGCCCGTTCTGCACCGAAACCAAGTCGCGAGCCCGGTTTGACGCAATCTCGTATTCATCAAAAGAAGTTCGCAGGTCAAGAGAACCGACTCCCTTTTAAGAGTCCTTCTTAGAAACCAATTAAGGCACTTCAGCCGCCGTTACCTGGCAAAGAAGCGGGGTAGTAATTATACAAATGAGGTCTCATTCGGGCTCTATCGAAATAAATTATCTGGGCTAAAGGGTTTATTGGAAGTTGTTAGATTTATTGCGCGACTACTCCCGTTTCTGCAAATCACAATAACATATCAAATTTATATGAATTCATCTTGATATCAGCGTGTTTCACTAGATCAAGGCTGTTCAATCAAATTTAGTTTAAGGGATTTCTAGAATCCCCCTTTCATTTTTAAAATTCGATATTTGGGAAACTATTAACTTTTTTTATTGAACCCTTTGTTATTTACAATCTGTAATTCTAATTACGATAAGTAAATACACTGGCCTGCAAAATGAAGGGAACACCTAAGAACGAGCAAACATTTCGGCAATCTTCAAGACTCTGTGACCCAGAGCAAAATGACCATCCAAAAATGTTATGCATATCATTTTAAAGGAAAACTCTCTACGTTTTGATGTCTTAAGCGAAAAGTTTGTATTTCTGAAGAAAACCCCTTTGACGACGTGCGAAATGAAGGACCAAAATTTTTCCGTAAAATTTTCAAATTTTATACTTACCGACGGGCTCCAATGATTTTCTCCAATTGCAACTTGTAGTATCAACTATTCTCTGTGGTCCACTTTAATTAATTTTCCTGCGATATTTTGTAACTAATCTATTAACAATCAAAGAAAAATTGCACCTTTCTCTTTTGACAGTCGTAACTTCCAGTAGCAAACAACATTTAGTTTACAGCATAAGAAATCTTAGGACATTCTTTCTAATGTTGTTGCGTACAATTTTCTGTAGCTTGATTTTTTTATTAGGTTAATTTAGTTCAAGAATGACTTTGCAATTTGCCAATTCGTCGGGCTGTGTAAAAACTGTGGTCACATCGGGGACATGGACCTTACGATGTTTATCTTTTTTATAAGTAAATACTATCAGTAAAACGTATGCAAAATTTCAAGTCGACCAAAAAATGTTTTCCCTGTGTACCTGCGTTTTAAAAGATGATCATCCTTCATAATCAGAAAGAGTTTTTCAAGGCAAAGACAACGTGATATCGCCACGGTCTTTGTCACTTTTTTCGAAGAGTTGCGGCCATTTGAATATTAAGTAGCAGAGGATTTTGTTTGATGGTCGAATTAAAGGGTCTATTCGATAAGATGTCCGATGTTGTTTGGAGCAGCAACAGATCAATAACGTTTGAGGTACAGTTTGAAATTTAAAATTTGATTGGCCGTTCGTTGTTAAGAGCAGTGTTAGACATTTCATTGAACATACCAAAAGTGTGGTGTTATCGGGGCGAGCGATATGTCGAAAATCAAATTTTGGATTGGGAGTTGAGAGTCGATCAATATTATGGAATCGAGGATCCGCGGGGTTGTCCTCGCTTTGAAAAAACCTTTCAAACGAACTTTCACACGGTCCCTCATTGCATTTAAGATTTTTACCTTCACAGGCTGATTATGAAGGACGTTCATCTTTTAAAACGCAGGGACACAAGGACAACATTTTTTTGATCGACTTGAAATTGTGCACGTTTTACCGATAGTGTTTGCTCGTAAAAAACGTAAAGATCGCAATGTTATCGCCCGTCCGCGACGTGACCAAAGATTTCATACGGTCCGGAGCGGCGGTCAATTTCAAGGTGAGTTTTGAAGGAAATAAACGTAATAAAAAATCAAACTATGGAAATTTGTACCCATCAACATTAAAAAGAATTTTTCTTTTAAATAAAATGTCCAAAGGACTGATTTTTCTTTTATTGTCAATAAGTTAGTTAGAAATTGTCGCCAGAAAATGAATTAAAGTGGAACACATAGAGAAAAGTTCACACTGCAAGATGCTATTGGATAAATTAATAAGAAAAAATCTTTGGAGCCCGTGGACATGTTTTAAATGTGAAAATATTACGCAAAAATTTGGTCGCTTCTCACGTGAAAAAAGGTTTTTTCTAAGAAGTAGAAACTTTTTGCTTAAGATATCAAAAACTAAAGAGTTTTTCTTTTAAAATGATGTGCATAACATTTTTGAATGGTCAATTTGCTCTGAGTTACAGAGTTTTCAAAATGACCGAAATTTTTGCTCGTTCTTAGGTGTTCCCTTAATTTTGCAGGCCACTGTATCTAAAATGCTGCAGAGCAGTATTTCTTCTCTTCCAAAGCTGCGTTGATTGCATTTCAAATACGGTGAATTGGCTCGATGGTAGCATGTTGCGGCCTGAAGCTGAATTGATGATTAGGTATTACTTGACGTTCCATGAGAATTGGTTGTAACTGTCCAGCAACAACTTTTCAAAAACTTTTGTAAACTGATAGCTCTATAGGACTTAACGTTTGGGTATCAAAATAATTTGTGTAACTTTCCACAAAAGCGGGTAGTATCCAGTTCTTAGTCCTCCATTGAAAATCTGTGTTACATATCGCAATCTTTTCCTAGAAAGTTCCTTCAAGATACAGTGATCAGATCATAACTTTTTTTCGGACTCAGAAAAGTTGAATTTTTTAAGGGTTTGCTTTACAGTGAATTTCTCCATAGGCATTTCCATTTGATAGGTGGATTTCAGAAACGATTGGGTACTGCTTTCTTCATCAAGGTTGCTGTTGGGGGCGTCTGGTCGGAATATTTCCACAAGTTTCTTTGTTGCTTGTGGTCCATTGTCCGTTATACATTTGGATGAGAGGATTGGAGAGTTGTGGCCGATTTAATTTTCGTGTTGGCTTCCAAAGTGAGATTTCTGTGTCTGACAGATTTTGCAGATAATATTTTATACCGTTGCTTTTATGATTATTTAGCAAGGTTTTCAGTCGTGCAGTGGCTTAGTTTAGTTTCATTTTATCCTTAGGTGCGCGTGTTCTTTGTTATGTTGTCTTCAACCTTTTGGGATTATTAGCCTGGAACCCCAGTGGGTGTGCTTGTCGTTATAATCGCCACCAGTAAGAAATTTGTTGCCAAGTGTGTTGAAGAAATTTTGGTATTGACTGTTGACTATGGTATGTCGTGGCGAATTGTATATTGCGGATATTGTTAAGGGATCACTGCAGTCTTCTATACTAACACTAGTTGCTTGTATGTGGTTTCTCTTAAATTCATTAAGTTCGTGGTGCTTTATTGATGACTTAATTATAATTGCAATTCCTCAATATGCAGTAATGTTTGGTATTATCTATTAGGGAATTGGAAATTTTCAGGTAACTTCGTATTGTAAAGTGTGCTTTGGAAATTAGCATTATGTCAATGTTCTGTATCGACATAAATGCTTTAATTTCTTAAGCGTGTTGTGTTAGCCCGTTGACATTAAAAACAGCTATTTTCACAAACTTAATCATTTTGTTAATTTCGTAACGACTGGTGAGAAGATTTAACATAGTACCCATTTGTTCCATGAGAGATTTTAACATATTATTTAGTTCTTGCATGTCATTTGAAGTCGGCATAATAGTAGCATCTGTTTGATTCGTATTGATATTCTGTAGTTTTGGTGTGTTTCTGTTATTGACTATTTGTGAAAAACTGAAACCTGCTTGGACAGTTTGAGTGTGAATAGTTGACTGGATATACTTAGGTCTGAGTGTTGGGAATTTTTTCTTTTGGAGCTCATTATAAACATTGCAGGCTTTGTAGTTAGCAGAGTGATTTCCCTCGCAAAGTGTGTGTCCATATCTTTGGCATTTAGAGCATATATCTCATTTGGTGTGGGGGTTCGATTTTTACCTCATAGTTCAATAGGAATTCTATGTCATATACCTCTTTATGTTTATCAGAAGGTTATAGATCAATGAAAAACATAGAGAGGGTGTTTTAGTTTTAGGATGTTTCATATTACAGAGATTTCTTCCAGTATCCTCCTTACCTTCTTTTTTGAGTACAATTTTGAAATTACGTTCAATCTCATCTGAAATTCTGTTTTTCTTTCTTTTAGAGCTTTTGTTATTTTTGTGTAGATATCATAGGTTCTGGGTTCCTTGGGTAGTGATATATTATTTACTGTCTGAATATAGGAGGGAGAAACTTTTGGTGCATGTAAGTAGTTTATTAAACATGCCAATGAAGTGAAATTGTAATGTGTAGGTTTGACCTTTCTTGCTTACAATTTGTTATTGAGTTTCATAAAACGTACAAAACATAATATATGTCACATTCTTAAAATATATCATCAAATGAAAACCGAACCACATATCTCAATAGGATTTACCTAAGAGTTATCTAGTTCTAATTCTGAACCCACGATATAACATAATTTATTAATAGAGTTTCTAATTTCTGTTCTTTAATAATTGCGTTGACTTGAAATTACTATCAATTACCGGAGTATTGCGTCATTCTAGAAAGGCCAAATACGTATCAGTTTCAGATGCATTGCATAATTTCTTCTTAATTTTCCCAAAATTTAATGTTTTTTTTACTAACTAATGTTTTATTGATTTAAAATATCCTTTCTCAATGCTTGTAGAATGATTATTCGATTACCTTTACATGATAAATTTTCTGAAAATGAAATTCCATCTCTAAATGACCAATATAGTTTTGAAGTCGAGCTTATTTCATTTTTGTTATTTGGCCATCCATTGTTTTTATTAATTTTGTTAATTTTATCATTTTGCGATCAATTCGAATACATTCTTTAAGTTTTTCTATTTTATAACGAGTAACTTCCTGTTGGGATGTGCCAGATGACCTTTAATGAGTTATAATAAGAATATGCATCACGTAAATCTCACCGCGCTACTACAATAGATACAATTCCATCCTGGCATCAACGTGTTTCATATAGGTCAAGACTGCTTAATCCTTCCTTTGAGCTGGCGAATCTCCATTACCACCAACAAGTAAATTATAGACAATTTTACCACCTCGTCAACAAAAATCAATAACCCTTCGTGGAACACGTCCTGATGAATTTCATTTCAGTTCGAATGCACAAACAAGAATCCTTTCTATGACTCAAGCGAAGCCAAGGAAGATAATTCAAACACATTGTGAATAGTAACAGACACAAGTAGTACGAGACCACTTACCCGAGCGCATATGTTTGGAGAAATAAAAGCTCGCGAGTTCTGCAATGAGGCAGCACGTGTGGAGCAGAAGAGTTATATTCCCGCATATACACGCGGAACGCAGCCGACTAGATAATAGAGGTGGAAAAGTGGCTACTTTAGAATTTCAGGAGCGTAGAGGTGAATAGACAGACGAGGCGACGCGACGGAAGCCGGGGAGTTTTCGTCTCTCTCATAAATAGCAGATGAAGTTTTGTATTTCTGCCTTTCGAATGGGAAGAGCACACAAGTGCTGCGCGCATTGGTTTTGCGAATTCAAAACTGCCGGGACATTGTGCGGTCCCACAATATTCTGCTTCCTGCGACGTGAACTTCTTTTATTCCTCCTGAACAATTCGTCCTGGTTGGTCGATGCGATCTTCCTTTCATGCTCAATGGGGCCGGGATTCGGGAAAAAGGAAAAGGACTTTGCGTATCATCATCGCAAGAATTATTATTACATTAACGGGAAGATGTGCGTGTTGTTCAGTGTCTACTACCTCGATCACGTCTGCGATGTTTATTAATTTTGAAAACAATTTAAAGAAGATGTTATTTCAGGACTTTAGATATTTTGTTAAGCGTTCTTTAGGGACAAGTCAGAGCCAAGTATACAAACATACTCACCAATAGGGTACAGGTCGACTAAGAATCCATAAAATCTAAAAGGCAACACCACAGTCATTTTGGAAGAAGAAGAATATGGTAGGAAAATGATGGAAATGATTAACGATTGATCAAATTATCAGTTAATAAACAGAAGCCCCACCAACAAATAGCAAAAGATAATGTCACAATTAAGAATTGGAATACCAAAAATATACAAACCAGAATGCCCACTTAGACCAATTGTTTCATGCATACAAAGGCTGACTTATGGAATAGCTAAGTTGATACATGGAATACTACACAATTACTCCATCACATTCAAATAAAACATTAAAAAGATACAAGAATTCCTTAGATTTATATACCAATATTTTTCGACGTCTTGTCTTTGTTCATAAACATCTCTAAAGACACAGTAATTAAAGAATGTTTTTCACATGTTAAAAAAATTAATTGTTCTAATTGTAGTATTGATGGTCCTGAAAAAGGTGTAAAAAAACATAAAAAGTAGCGGCTGCAAACTAGTGTTGATTACAACAAAACTGAACGAAGCCCTGAACTAACAACATCTGCCTTTCATAATAATCTTTTTTTTTACCTTTCTTTTTACCTTGTAGGGTTTTTTAATTGTATTCCTATGTATAAAATAATCTTTGAATTTAAAAGAGGGCCACCCCTAAACCATCAACTGAACATGGAAAATGCGCAATGGAACCATAATTGGGCCTTTTTGGGATCTCCAGTGACAGTAATCCAATAAACGAATCTTAGCTCTAAATGTAATTTGTTAATGGAGGCACTTGTTACTCAGATTGGGAAATGATAGTGTATATGTAAGTGGGGCCTTCTCAGCGCTGGCGTCGGTTCAAATTCCTCGATACCACAACTTTTATTCGGCAAGAAAAGAATCCGGATCGAAGCGGATTGTTTGAGGAATAATAAGACAGCCTACTCCACAAATTCAGACCTTTGTATTCCATCCCCGTCTGCACATTCTTAATAGATATCGAGCTCAATTCAGTGCTTATTCGGATAAATATTTCATTTAGTTATTTATTTATTTAGCACGAAGGGGCTAGAGAATGGGAGGATGAAACTTGCAATATTTGGCAAATTGCACCCCTGGAAAATTAGCCCCATAGAAAATTGGAATAACAAGGAAATAAAAAAAGAGCATAAAGGAAAGGAAAAACTATATACAAAACGGACGCAAAAAGGAAGAATCGATGTATTAAATGGTTGTTTGCATGTTTTTTCTCCACGTAACCGAAGTGTTCATTTGTGGGCTTTTAAATGGTAATTGCTGCCTCCACCTTGATTAATGATGAATGGTCCTGCAAACTCATGTGTTTATTTAGCCTGCCCGAGCTGCTGCTGTGGAAGTGATAATTAGTGTCATTGTAATTGAGATTAGTTTATTTGTGAACGTCATCCAGTTCAAAAATGTGAAGGATGTGTTTGGATTGGTTTGGAAACAATTCAATGATAAGTTGGCACTCTAATCTATGGAGTGTTCATAAACAAAGGCGTTTGTCATTCTTACACTTTATGGCAACGACAAGCGAACTTTAATAACGTAGATCAATACCTCCGCAAATGTAATTTTAAAAGTTCAATAACTTTCTCAAATTACATTACAATAGTTCAAAATATATACAAAATTATATGTATGGACTACTACAGTCCACCTGTAAAATAATCTTTAGTTTGCCCTAACTGAAGCAAAGCGAGTTGTTAACAACATAAAATGAAGTAAACTATCGCAGAGAAAGCAATGTGTACTTTAACTCGATGCTCCAGGTAATAAGCGCAGGAATTTCCGCCTCCAGGAACTTTTATTAGCGACAAAAGAGATATCTTGTGTCTAGGAAATTAGTTATTTAAACTCTAAACGATGGACGCGACGTTATTCTATTTTGCTGAGCCGAAGTCAATTTAAACTTTTGCTGGGGCAGAGCACTAACTGGGAGATATATCGGGCGAGTTAATAGTTGAGTTATTTTCATTAGCATCATTCTAGTTACATTCTAGCGATTTCGTCGAACGACTGTTGATCAGAAGTAACAAAACCAGGACATTTTGGAATTGCTGCGCTTGAGCCATTACGCCAACTGCGATGATAAGAATAAGAAGAAACCCAAGACATTGAAAACGAAAAATGGCCCACCCTCATGTCTTGATAACACGATCGGCTTGCAGTCTTTGCATCGTTTTTTATTCAGTTTCTAAAAGATTGATTCTCCTGAGATTCGTGTCATTCAGTGGTGACCAAGATTTGTTAGAATCTGTTTCCCGCACAGCTTCGAGAGTAAGTTCGCGGAAAAAAGGTGATAGATGCGCGCGACTTCCTTCCAGCCGATCTAACACAGTTTGAAGGAAGAATTTGCGTGCGTCCCCAGGTGTCCCGGATTACACATAGTTTATCATCGCCAAGTTTTCCCATATAATACAAAGTTATTTTTTCTTCCGCGTCATATTTCAGCGGGATCGCGACACTCGTCCTCGCGCCTTCCCCGCGCCCATATCTCACAGATGGCACTTCCGCAATCCAATAAATCCTGGCTCAAACCTCTGCCTCTGCTCGAACAACAAGCCCGGGCAAAGTTTATTTATCGGTGATTCCCCGGCTTCCCACTCGATCACGGCCGCCCATATTAAGTCCAGAATGTTGCAGCTCGCATCGAGCGTCGCGCTCTCTGAGGGGTAACCAAACAACCAGAATTTGTCAAGTGATAAGGAGTTTGTTGAAGGGGTGAGGAATGATTGGCCGAGGAGATTGCTGAGAGAGTGGTCTAACTGGTGGCATAGCGGCTGAGCTAAGGGGTGGACTAGGGAGTAAAGTACACCGATTGAAAACATGAACGATATAAATATAAAAATACAAGCTTTTATAGACGCAAACTAATTTTATAAGTTACAGCATCTGTTTGTAAATATGACAAGCATTGTTAGAATCTCATACAACATTATTTATTGCTCATATAATTATGGTTCTGTTAGAGTTATTCGCATCAAACAATATTACATATTAAGTGAGTGTGGTGTGTTTTCTTTCTTCTTCATTATAGTATATAGTTTGTTCTTTGGAAATTTGAAGATGACTTTTGCTCCAAACAATAATAAGTGTCATCACAGGTTTTATGGATAAAGTCATTAACTTCACCTCATAATAACACCACCCAACAACAATTAAAAGGCACTACTAGAAAACGGATATCCTCTGAAGTTAATTCAAAACATTACAAAAAAACTCATAGATAAATACTACCACAATTACACAAGCAACACTCCAACCATAGATAAACCAAACTTTCTTGCAACATCATATGTTTACCAACTACATATCTGAAAAATTGAACCCCTTTATTCACAATGTAAAACTAGCTTTCCAAAACAAAAACAGTCTAAAAAATAACAATTTATACACTAAACTAAAAACAAAAAACACCACAGTAGATGAAACACACGTTGTTTATAAGATCAATTGTGATGATTGAGGACAAACCAAAAGATACTTTGATTTTGAAAACCCTGTAATTTTAACAAGAGAATACAAAGAGAAATCTTTTTCATAAACAAATATAAAACTCAAGCTATTAATGATCGGCGAGATATTGATAACTTAAATAACATCTACCATACAGCACTAAATGTATCCTAGTTCAGTTCTAATCAATTTCAGCCGACAATGAAAAATTTTCAATGATCATTTTCACAAACATAATTATTCTACGACAGCAGTTCCAATCACCAACTGCTTTTACTTTCTATCTATCGCTAAAGTAGACAATCGTACTGAGTTCATTAATCTAATTTAAAGTATCAATATCTGTCTAATCACCATTTAAAATAAAATAAAATGCAGTCTACAAACCTTGAATACAAATGGCAATGACATTTGTAAAAAGTGTGGTTATGTTTTCCTTTTGAATTCTGGTACCTATAGGATCATAGCACGCTAAATGAACCGGCATCGTGCCGTAGTTAGGGTTCGTTTGATAGGGTTTTTCAAGACGAGGACAACGTGATATCACCGAGGTCTCTGCGACTTTTTTCTCAGAGTTACAGCCATTTCAATATTGAATAGCAGAGGACTTAGATGAGAATGTCAGAAAGACTTTCCGACTATTCCTTTGCTGGCACGTTTCTACCATAGGTATGCACAATTTAGAATGGACCAATTCGTTATAACGATTTATTATTTTTTTCAGTTAAAGATCAATTGATTTGTTTTGTTGTACGCACATTTGTAACCTACATGAAGAAATTGAATACGAGGTTGTCTTTCGGAGAATTTCCTGTTAAATAAACTGTGAGTAATCAAAAAATGATACTAGAGTAAGTCAAATTAAAACATGTTATGTTTTGGGCGGAATAATCACGATTTTCGAGGACTCCACTGATTGTTCTTCCTAGGGTTGGACTAACTACGGCACGATAGATGAAAATCTACGACCAGTAGTTTTCCTCTTCGCCAACCCAGAGGAAATCAATTCTAATTATTACAAGATAATGCTCGACCTCAAGTTGTTAACTTATCGCAACAATTTCTTGCCTAGTATGACATTGCGGTGCTTCCCCATCCACTAAGAAACCCTGACTTAAATCCCATAGAAAATGTTTGGGATATTCTTGAAAGGTGTATTCGACGACAATATCCAAACATTGCCACCTTAGAACAGTTAGCAAACGCTCTGCGGCAAACTTGGAGAAGAATTCCCAAAAAATTAATACGCAGATACGTTACTATGCCATCCAGGTTGAGGGAAGTGATACAGAAGAGAGGAAACGCTACTCATTATTAGACGTACAGTCTAAACGGACACACGAACGGAGGAACAAACGGACAAACTATCAAATTTTGGATTGGGAGTTTGGATTCGATAAATACTATAGAATAGACGCACCATGGGATCTCACGTGTCGAAAACAACTCCCTCTTGGTACGTTTCGGGTAACGTTAATGCAGGCAGTATGTTTAAGAAAATTTCAAGGCGAACTTTTTTCATAGAGCTAGGGTTATTTGAATATTGAATACCAGAGGGGTTAAGACGAGAACGTGAAGAAGACTTTGTGGCCTTTTCTTTACAGACACGTGTCTTTAAAAGTAAGTGGAAAGACATGTGCGGCGTGCGCAAAGGAAAGACCGGAAAGTCTTTCTTATATTCTCGTCTAAGTCCTCTGCTATTCAATGTTGAAATGGCCACAACTCTGTGATAAAAGTCGCAGAGACCTCGGCAATATCACGTTGTACTCGCCTTGAAAGACCCTTTCCAACGAACCCTCACACGACACTTCATTGAATTTAAGATTTTTAGCTACATAGGCTGATTATGAAAGATGTTCATCTTTTAAAACGGTGGGACACAAGGTAAACATTTTTTGATCAACTTGAAATTTTGCCCTTGTTTTCCTGATTGTTTTTGCTTATAAAAAATGTAAACATTGCAATGTTATCGCTTATGCCTTCGATGTGACCACAGTTTTAATACGACACGGCAAATTGGTGAATTTAAAGGTCATTTGTAAACGAAATTAACCTAATAAAAAAGTCCAGCTATGGAAAATTTTACTTAACAGCATTTCAAAGAATATCCTAAGATTTCTTATGCCCTGGACTAAATGCATATTGTTATTTGCTACCGGAAGTTACGATTGTCAAAAGGCAAAGGTACAATTTTTTCTTTGATTGTCAATAAGTTAATTAAAAATTGTCGCAGGAAAATGAATTAAAGTGGAACACATAGAGAAAAATTCATTCTACAAGATGCAATTCAAGAAATTAACCACAAAAAATCATTGATATCCGTGGACGTGTTTAAAATTTGAACATTTTACGAAAAATTTTCGGTCTTTCGTTTCTCACGTGAAAAAGAAGGGTTTCTTAAGAAATAGAAACTTTTTGCTTAAAACATCGAAAAGTAGAGAGTTTTTCCTTTAAAATGATGTGCATAACATTTTTGGATGGTCATTTTTCTCAGAGATATCTCGTAGGTGTTCCCTTAATTTTGCAGGCCAGTGTATTTTTATGAGTATAGCAGATTGACTTCAGAGTTGACTAGAAGGTGGAATAGACAGTAGACAAACGGGTAGGCGAGGGTGTGGACGAGGGGACAGCGAAGAAAGAGGGCCAGAGTGTCGCATATAAAAACTTCAACCCGAACGGCGATAACACACATAAAATCCATGAGTCAGAAGGAAGGGCACTTCGAAAATAGCTTTCTGGCGCTAGTATGCGACTTATATTTTGCTTTAATAGCTTCTGGAATACCCAAAAACGGGACGGTTTTAATTAAGCTTTTTTCCGCAATGTATCTCTATAAGAAAGACATACGGAACAACACGTATACGCGAAACAGAATAATTAGAAATATCCGTGTGAGAATTACATTACAACTTGTGCTCACTTTTGCTTGTATTTTTAGACATTACCCCGCATTAATTAACCCTCCGGGGCTTTCATTGCGTGCTAGGCCATCGCAGACCGAGTTTTTGCATAACGTTTGGCCACCGGGGTAATTGGGAATTTTATAAAAAAACCAATGCATCATAATAGCCACCCTGCCGACGACGCAAAGTACCAAATTCCATTTATACAGGGCGCGCCATTAAACATAAAAAGGTATTAAGTCGTTGATCCAATTATTTTTTAAATAATGCAGTGTTTCCATTAAATATTTAGGAGCCAACCTTTAACCCTGGCGGGTAAAATATAACTTTGTTGCTTTGCGGTTGGCGTGTGCTTTCGGCATCGGCCCATTTGGATCGCAAGTTGTGGAAGGCGAGTTAATAATAGGTTGTGGATTACTTTCATACTACGAACATACTTTTTTGTTTAATTTTCCAGCTGTATCAGAAATGGGATTTTTATCAACTTTACAATAATTAGGTCCTAGTGGTAATGCATTTTCAATATTATACGGAATCAGTATTTTTCTTATGTTAGTCCGTCTTGTCCTTACTGTTGAAAAAAGTCCAGAAATAAGTTTCTGTTTGTTTTGTACATTACTTTTATATTTAGCTGTGTCATAGTTTGCGTAGTCACACGATCTTGTAAAAAATTTAGATCTTACCTCTTATAATTTACTCGCCATTATAATGTGATATTAAATACAATTATTATTGTGGTCGGGCACATTTATTCCCATTAAATATGTGATTTTAAGTAAGCAGCACTGCGCTTTATATATTTTTCTATTAAGCTACATATATTTTACATTTATATTGTATTATTTTGATGGATAGGAAATAAAGTTATTATTATTAATATTATTATATATTTTTATAAGGTGCATATATATTTTATATAAGCTATAACATAATAAGTACGGGTGCATCTCCATAAATAGTGGAGGTCGACATGAATTACATACAGCTAGACATGGGCTATTTGCATTAATTACCGAATAACTGCATATTGATTGGTTTGGAATTTAACGAACCTATTACATATTAGGGTAATCTGCAATTTTTATAAAACGTTATTAACGTGCAGAGGCTGTAGCGTAAACGCATCAAAATTCCGATATTTTGAAAATTGATAAATTGAACTTTATTACATAGCTGCGAAAATTGCATTTATTATTTATATTCGCTACAGATAATATATATACTCTCATTATGAAAAAACTAAACTGAATCCCGTAGTTTCAAAATGAGGAAAAACCAGATTAAGTCTTTTTTTGAAATCTCGTTTGTGTTTGAAATAAATTCGGAAAATAATAAAGTCTGGAAAATGTGCAAAAAGTACATTAAGTAAAAATGATATAATACCGAGACTAGTTACCTAATCCACTAGCAAGAATATTTTTCTAGGAGATATTAAAAGAGAAAGCGAACTTCCGAACAGCACAAAAACTTTTCGAAACTTCCTTAGCGTGAACTTAACAATGCAAACTGCATCTTCCCTAATTCCCCTTTAATTCTAATCTAATTATCCGGACGAGAGTATCGCTGCTTAATAAGGGTAAGCAGTTATTTGCACAGTACATCCATGAGTTTAATCCTTCGAAAGTTTCCTTCAGGTCACGGGAATTGTCCTTTCCAGCTGCTGTGGCATCCGAGGCGGACTGCTTCGACCCGGAATTTTTCTTTGCGAGAGAAGACTGTCTACACAAAACGTGTCAATGGCGATGGCGGTGGGTCCTGAGCCTGGGGCCGAATCGATCCGTTCAAGGGAGAGGGTTGGCGCTGACTGACGGAAACTTACACCACTCATTCCCCGCCACCAGAACTTTACAACTGCGAGGAATTTATAGTTGACTTACACAATTAATGTTGTTTCAATAAATACTCCGCGAGGACAATTACGGGAGTTTTCCCGCAGAAATGTAGTTGCTGCGACGGCTGCTAACCACCTTTTGGAGCAATTACAAGCGCGGCTTCTCTTTTCAAAAGTTTCAATGTGCAGTTTAATGTGCACTTGTTGCAGGCGAGTGAGTGGACTTTAGTGAGGTAATAATACGTTTTTCATCTTTATGTGCATAATACACTGGGAGAAAACTTTATTTGAACCAAAAGAGTTATTAGTGAAAGCGTCATACCAACATTTGCCAATTTCAAATTCCTAAGAGAACTCAGTGAGACGAAGAAGATACACATGAAATTTCTTAAGAAGACACTGAATGAAACAGAAAAATCCGATATGTGTCAAAGCTGTAAAACGCGTTTATTTATTTATTTATTTATTTACACTGTTCTACAGAAAAAAATATTTCAATTATAGAACAGGAAAGAGCAAAAATATACAAAATAGAAAAAGTGTTCTATACGTAAATATTGTGACGTTCTGGGGGGGGGGGGGGGGGGGGGGGCCCCCC
>JAWQRP010001940.1:0-17108 GCA_033557875.1 Quadriops clusia | reverse complement strand
ATTTATGTAAACAATTCTATAGTAAAATTAAAGATAAAGATAAAATAAATAAAATATCAAATATAATTTATAGAGTAGAATGTAAACAGTGTGACGGAATACAAAACAATATTTAGAGGCAAGAATGAGACAACATAACAACTCTTGTCAGAAAAAAAAATCTAATAGGATGCACAGCTTTAAGGATACGTAGCATAGAAAAGAAACATGAATTTAATTTTAAAGAAGCTAAAATTATGAAAAGGGAAAAAACTGTTGCAAAAGAAAAATAATGAAATCACTTTTTATACAAAAAGAAAAAAATCGATGAATTTTAAACGCGACACAGCAAATAAATGGCACAGTAGACATGTAAATAGAACAGGAAAAAGATAAAAAAAACTTATATAACCAAAAAACAAAAAAAAAAGGTTTAATCAGATGTTATTGTAAAAGTGCTGTAATAGAATTGAATTTAACAGAAATTAAAATAATGAAGATTTTAATTGTAAATTTTAAAATGTAAATTGGTTGTTAAGTGGAAGTAATAAATTCGACGATGTTAAGAGTTAGAAGAAAACAGAAAATAGAAGGTAATGAATGTAGAATGGTTTAGAAAATTGTATAGTAGAATAATAATTAACGAATGTAAACTTACGTTGTTAACTATAAAGGGAATATTTCAGAAGAAACCATCAGAAGAAACCTAAATATATAGGCGAAATGTCATGGAAAAATAAATGAATTGAAATAAGAAAGCATTTTAATTTAAAGACCTAAGAAACCCAGGAAAGAAAAAGAAAATAATAAGGCCAATACCTTCTTTCGATATCTTTACAATGTCAGCTAACTCACGCAACTTCCCTTTTCGATTATTCAAAACGATTTTGTGGATTTTTCAACCCCTATGTTATAAGGATCAAATAAACGTTTGTAAGACATTTTTATAAAATTTCTGGTTTATTAAATTGTCCAGAAAACGTTTTCTCAGCAATTATATAACTATTTGTGCTACTTGGGAAGTGTTCGTGCGGAAATGCATGCAATTCACTTGAAGTGTTGAAAAGTCTATGTAAAAAATATTCAAAGGCACATTATTTTTAAATCTAAAAAATATGATATTCCATAAGTTATTTACTCACCTAACAACAGTCCTCAGGAGGGTCGATCTGGCCTCATTGTGGAAAGTGATTATGACACTAGTGGGGGGCAGATCCGTGCGCCATTTCTTCTTGCGACACCTGTAATGAATACAAATTCCTCAGCTGCTTGTTTTGCGGCATTATCGCCCGCGGGACTTAGGAACTTTGCCCGAACTTTAAGGCTTTATGAAAAATTGCTGGTGTAAAAAGAAGTTACAACGGCACTTAAGCTCTCGACCTCCCGGTGTGTTTTTATACGCGAGTCTGAGCGGCCCCGGAAAATGCCGGCCGAGATATATTTCATCGATAAAAGCTTTATGCTTTAAATTGTTGTATATAAAGCGAAAATTAGGTCCAAAGCGTGTTTTCGCCGAAAAACACACACTCGAATTCGGTTCAAACAGTGTACGTATTTATTTAAATTTTCGCTTGAGTTCCGCATAAATTAGGTGCAATTTTCCCCGGGAACATAAAGTACTAAAAAAAGCGAAATTATTAAAGCTGAAAAATCAGGTTAAGTGCTGATGGAAGATAACTTTTATTCTCTTCACCTTCACCGTTTTAATAAACTCTAAAGCGCTATTAAAGTGTGGGTACCCAGTTTTTACGTTAATTTGGCGTAATCTCTGGCGATAATCCCGCGGCAAATAAACAGTTTTCACTGTCGTGCGTCGGTTACAAAATGCCTATAAAATTCTGGCATAAATATCCGAGCCGAGTGAAAGGGAATTAATTCTGTATGTAGGTATGTAGATGAGATGGGCTTGAATTAGTAACTGCTAAGATTAGAACGTCTCGGAAGAGAACTGACCATTACTTCAACATCGGCACTGGATGCTCAAAGTAATTTCCGAACAAGTTTCGTTTTAAGCAAGTTTCGTTTTAAATAAGTTTCGTTTTAAATAAGTTTCGTTTTAAATAAGTTTCGTTGTAAATAAGTTTAGTTTTAATCAAATTTCGTTTTGAGCAAATTTCGGTTTGAACAACTTTCGGTTTGAGACAAATTTGCTTTAAGCAAATTTCGTTTTAAGAGCAAATTTTGTTTTAAGAGCAAATTTTGTTTTAAGTAAGTTTCGTTTTTCCTCGTCCTTTAAAATATCGTTGCAACATCCTGCACATATACGAGACCATACAACGAGAGACAATACATTTCAAAACCACAACGTTGTCGCAAATATGTAAATACCTCGGAATTTCAAGCATCAGAAAAAGCCTCATCATGTCACGTATGTGAAAGTATGACCGAGAGTCTCATATCTGAAGGTACGAGAGGCAATTTAGCAGCTCGTCCTTGACCACTTTTTTCCTAACTTTACCTCTTCTTCGCTATAGAGCGAACGGATGAGTGTTAATTGCGGTAATGCAGTGCATAAACAGCAGACATTCCGGTATTAATGACTTTATCCCGCTAATTGCGCTATTTAAAGATACTTTAATCATTTATTTTATTAAGACAATCCGTACGTTCGCCCACTTTTTACTGCGTGCTGAATGAATTAAAAATACTATAAGGTTAAAGAGGAAAATTTAATCAGGTTAAAGAAGAAAATCTAAACATGGAGACGAAACCCGGAATCTCAAGTCTGAAAGAAAATACGGAAGCAGCGAGCAGAGATCCACTCAGAAGTTGTTATCCGCATCAAAGACTTGTTTGCAACTTAAACACAATAAATTTACATATTCGCAGAGAGTCCTAGCGAGCGTACGTCCCCCGAAATTCGTCCCCTGCGCCCCATATCTGACAATTTTATTGCATATCTGCGCAGCCTTATACTCTACTTTGAACGGCCCTATAGCAGGGCCACGTGTTTCATATTAGCCCAATTTTCCCCTCGGAAGCTTTGCGATGCCCTCGCAAATTTCCCCGAATGGACTGCTTATTGCAATCGGTTCCGAGGGAGACTTGTGGGCTATATAAAATGTCAGATGTGGTGTTGAACAAAACTTTCGAGCGAATTAACCGCAGCTTCCTTCCGAAATAAAAATTCAATCCCCCACGTTGTCCTCGGGGTATCAAATTATATAAATGCAAATTAGCTGGCACGCGGCATATTGCTATAGGTGAGACGTTATCGTTAGTCTCTGGGCTGGATGTATGCAAATCCCGCCACATGGCGCCCCATGCATTATTCATATTTATTCGAACACAGCATTGAATCAAATCTTACTCAACATAAGCGAATTGAACTATACATACCCCTAATTCCGCATAATTGTGGGCAAATATGCTACCGGCACCTGCAGCCCATTCAATCAGAACAGATTCTAATTAACGAAGTGTGTTGTTCGGCACCACAGACACTTCGGTAAATCACAATGGAATAATTTAGGTATTGTGCATTCGGAGCTTAATGTAGCAATTTTGGTTGTTTGAGCACTGTTTCTTTATCTAATTGGGTTTAGAAGGAATATGATTTATAAAAAATAGGGTTTATAAGAAATATGTTTTATATAAAATAGGGTTTGTCAAAAAATAAGGTTCTTAGAAAATAGGTTTTACCCAACAGGGTCTATCGGGGAGAATACATCAAGGATCATTATACGATTCCGCAAAATCCTCGTTTTATACACTCTGTGTGTCGTAGCTTTTATGTGCGAATCACCACTAACTAACCCCGAGCAACGCCCCGAGAGCACTAATCACGGCTTTGGGAAGTTTCCGCAGTATCGCATTGTCAGCTTTCCTTAATCAGAATCTCAAGTTTGTGCGAAACTGGTCGAGGTCCTAGGACATGACATGTTTCTTCCCCAGGATGGCCATAAATAACTCTCATGGAAATAAAGGCGTTTCCTTATGTTGGGTCTTTATTTATTTATTTATGTGTAGTACTCCTATGGCGGATATTCCTGTCCTATACTTCTATCTAATCCTGCTGTCTAATACTTCCATCTAGTACTCCTATCTAATACTTCTATCTAATACTTCTATCTAATACTCCTATCTAATACTCCTATCTAATACTCCTATCGAATTCTCCTACCTATTACTTCTGTCTAATACCCCTATCTGTTATTTAATACTCCTATCAAATACGCTATCCAAGAATTTATAAATTGCGCATTGCATCGTCGGCGTTGTATTATCGAGTATAGGAACATCTTGGCAGGTATCCTAGACCTACTTGTAAGCTCTCAGAGCTTTCCGATACTGCACTTCCACGTTCTGAGCTTTCAGCTTTCTTACAGCGCTAATGTACTCGCGTCGTTTGCGGATGACGAACTTCTCGATCGTGCAGATGATTGCTTCCCATTTCGAAGTCGTTTGGAAGGCGCCAGACTGCGTGTACACTCGATTTCGCTTTAAATGTTGGAAGAACTATTCTTTGGTTTGGCATTATTGATATATTACTTATGGACTTTGTTTATTATAGCAATAATCCACACACATCTCTATTAAAGTAATATGATAAACAGTAGTTATTAATTATTGGAACGGATGAGCTCGCTCGCTTCGCTCGCTAGCCGCCTCGCGCCTTCGGCGCTCGTTTTAAAAACAGTTAATTATTATTATTAATATTATCTTTACAATTACTATTTTATAAAATACAAAACTTTCCTAAAATAAAGGAACGTATGAACTCGCTCGCTTCGCTCGCTCGCCGCCTCGCGCCTTCGGTGCTCGTTTATTAAGACACTTACTGGAGTTTATTATATATTCAAATTTTATAATGAAAGTCTTTCTTTAAAATGCTATATTAATTAGAATCGAAAATAAATATGTTAGAAACAAAATAATAGATTAGAAACAAAATAATAGATTAGAAACAAAATAATAGATTATTTTGTTCCTATTACTATTATTATTAATATTATCTTTGCAATTACTATTTTATAAAATACAAAACTTTCCTAAAATAAAGGAACGGATGAGCTCGCTCGCTTCGCTCGCTCGCTGCCTCGCGCCTTCGGCGCTCGTTTATTAAGACACTTACTGGAGTTTCTTATATTCAAATTTTATAATAAAAGTCTTTCTTTAAAATGCTATATTAATTAGAATCGAAAATAAATATGTTAGAAACCAAATAATAGATTAGAAACAAAATAATAGATTATTTTGTTCCTAATATTATTATTATTATTAATATTATCCTGGCAATTACTATTTTATAAAATACAAAACTTTCCTAAAATAAAGGAACGTATGAGCTCGCTCGCTTCGCTCGCTCGCCGCCTCGCGCCTTCGGCGCTCGTTTATTAAGACATTTACTGAAGTTTCTTATATTCAAATTTTATAATGAAAGTCGTTCTTTAAAATGCTATATTAATTAGAATCGAAAATAAATATGTTAGAAACAAAATAATAGATTAGAAACAAAATAATAGATTAGAAACAAAATAATAGATTAGAAACAAAATAATAGATTATTTTGTTCCTATTATTATTAATAATAATATTATCTTTAGAATTACTATTTTATAAAATACAAAACTTTCCTAAAATAAAGGAACGGATGAACTCGCTCGCTTCGCTCGCTCGCCGCCTCGCGCCTTCGGCGCTCGTTTATTAAGACACTTCCTGGAGTTTCTTACATTCAAATTTTATAATGAAAGTCTTTCTTTAAAATGCTATATTAATTAGAATCGAAAATAAATATGTAAGAAACAAAATAATAGATTAGAAACAAAATAGAAGATTATTTTGTTCCTATTATTATTATTATTAATATTATCTTTCGAATTACAATTTTATAAAATACAAAACTATCGTAAAATAAAGGAACAGATGAGCTCGCTCGCTTCACTCGCTCGCCGCCTCGCGCCTTCGGCGCTCGATTATTAAGACACTTACTGGAGTTTCTTATATTCAAATTTTATAATGAAAGTCTTTATTTAAAATGCTATATTAATTAGAATCGAAAATAAATAGATTAGAAACAAAATAATAGATTAGAAGCAAAATAATAGATTATTTTGTTCCTATTATTATTATTATTAATAGGTATTATCTTTAAAATTACTATTTTATAAAATAAAAAACTTTCCTAAAATAAAGGAACGGATGAACTCGCTCGCTTCGCTCGCTCGCCGCCTCGCGCCTTCGGCGCTCGTTTATTAAGACACTTACTGGAGTTTCTTATATTCCAATTTTATAATGAAAGTCTTTCTTTAAAATGCTATATTAATTAGAATCGAAAATAAATATGTTAGAAACCAAATAATAGATTAGAAACAAAATAATAGATTATTTTGTTCCTATTATTATTATTATTAATATTATCTTTACAATTACTATTTTATAAAATGCATTTTTAAAGAAAGACTTTCATTATAAAATTTGAATATAAGAAACTCCAGTAAGTGTCTTAATAAACGAGCGCCGAAGGCGCGAGGCGGCGAGCGAGCGAAGCGACCGAGCTCATTCGTTCCTTTATTTTAGGAAAGTTTTTTATTTTATAAAATAGTAATTGTAAAGATAATATTAATAATAATAATAATAATAGGAACAAAATAATCTCTTATTTTGTTTCTAATATATTTATTTCCGATTCTAACAAATATAGCATTTTCAAAGAAAGACTTTCATTTTAAAATTTGAATATAAGAAACTCCAGTAAGTGTCTTAATAAACGAGCCCCGAAGGCGCGAGGCGGCGAGCGAGCGAAGCGAGCGAGCTCATCCGTTCCTTTATTTTAGGAAAGATTTGTATTTTATAAAATAGTAATTGTAAAGATAATAATAATACTAATAGAAACAAAATAACTATTATTTTGTTTCTAATCTCTTATTTTGTTTCTAATATATTTATTTGCGATTCTAATAAATATAGCAGTTTTAAAGAAAGACTTTCATTTTAAAATTTGAATATAAGAAACTCCAGTAAGTGTCTTAATAAACGAGCGCCTAAGGAGCGAGGCAGCGAGCGAGCGAAGCGAGGCAGCTCATCCGTTCCATTATTTTAGGAAAGATTTGTATTTTATAAAATAGTAATTGTAAAGATAATATTAATAATAATAATAATAGGAACAAAATAGCTATTATTTTGTTTCTAATCCCTTATTTTGTTTCTAATATATTTATTTGCGATTCTAATAAATATAGCATTTTTAAAGAAAGACTTTTATTTTAAAATTTGAATATAAGAAACTCCAGTAAGTGTCTTAATAAACGAGCGCCGAAGGCGCGAGGCGGCGAGCCAGCGAAGCGAGCGAGCTCATCCGTTCCTTTATTTTAGGAAAGATTTGTATTTTATAAAATAGTAATTGTAAAGATAATATTAATAATAATAATAATAGAAACAAAATAATCTCTTATTTTGTTTCTATTATTATTATTATTAATATTATCTTTACAGTTACTCTTCTTATGAAATATTAAATTTTAATCAGAATTGTTTTCTTGCGAATTACGTAAAGTTTTATTCTGTATTTATTGAAACGTATTATTTACAGTCTCACGTGTTACTTGAGTCATTTTGTTATTAGCTAGATGTATAAATTAAAAATAAATAGGTACACTTGCTTTGAAATTCTTCCATTCAAATAAAATCATCAGTGTTAGCTGCATATAGCATACATACATATAACATATATGTTATAAATAAAATAGAATATATTACGCTAAATATTTTGCAAGTAAGTACAGAAAAACAACATCACAAAATGCACATACGAGTATGTACTGATCTTGACGAGCAAAACGTTTACTCCAAGGAATTACCTGCTTTTCAGAAAGTCCCAAATTAAATAAATAATATATCTGCACGGCTTCACCGCAGCGGACGACAAGCAGAGAGTGAATTCTCCTACCATGAAAGGTAAGAAGCATTAGAATTAAAAAACTGCAATTTCTTTTCTACGTATTTGCACATATAGTATTAGCACGTATAGTATTAGCACGTATAGTATTAACACGTATAGTATTAGCACGTATTATAGTATTACCACATATTTGTGGTATTAGTCACCTCACCGTACTTTTAAATATTTGAGAACTAGAAATAATATATGAGCAAGATATTAATAAATAAAAAGATATGTGTAATTAAGAAACAAACATAATTTGGTATAACTAATATAAATAAATAAATAAGGTATAATTAATATAAATAAATAAATAAATAAGGTATAATTAACTAAAAAGAATATCTATTATAAAATGTGAATATTTTTATGATATCCCATCTTGTGTGCAGTACTTAATGAATCGTAAGAGGACTTTTAATACGAAACTGAGTGTACACCTCCGACCTCATCCCCTAGAAGTACACACACAACAATTTATGAGCGATTGGTACGTAAAATACCCCCAGAGAGAAAATTTTGCTCGTAAGATATTTCATGAATATTTCACAGAATGCTGGATAAATGCTCGAAATGTGGAAGTTCCATAACTCACCATCCGCCACCTTCTACCCCCCTCTGCTCCAACCATAGGCGTCGCCTCCTCCGTTTTGCAGTCTATGTGGCCCACTTGTTTAGTATGCACCGAGAGGTCGCTTTTTCGCGTAAAACGACGCCGGCAATTATTTTTAATCACCGTCTGAGCTACTCTAGTTTCCCGCCGCAAAATATGCTAATTTTAATTGTGCTTTTGATCATTTGCTCGAAGGGCGCGCTCGAAGTTTGATTAGAAGCCCCAATTAATAGGAAACGTATTCCACGTCCCCCCTGGGGAATTTCTGCGGATTTATGGACAACCTGTTATGGCATGAAGATGCGGCATCTGCTTTAAAAATGTAGCGAAGGCTTTAAAATATCGCGAAGCCTTTAAAATGGATTATTTTTGAAGAGAATACTTTAAAATGGAATGCTTTAAAATGGAATGCTTTAAAATGGAATGCTTTAAAATAGAATGCTTTAAAATGGAATGCTTTCAAATTGAATGCTTCAAAATGGAACGCTTTAAAATACAGAGCGAAAGCTTCAAAACAGAATACTAAAATGTGACGAATGCTTTAAAATGTGGCGAAACAAGTAAAAACACAGCGGAAGCTTTAGAAACACAGCGGGAGCTTTAAAAGAACTGAAGGGCTAATCATGTTTCCTCTGATGGGGGATTTTTATTTTCTTGATGTGCAGCAAGTCGTGCGGAATTGTTAGGCTACGGAGAGAAAATGAACATTCAGCTTGGAAATAAATAAATCTGCAGATGGAAATAGGACGCGATAAAGCCGCATACGTAAATCCGCGTACGTAAATCCTGCAGTTTAGAAACAAACAACGAGAGGCCGATTAAAATGAAAGTAATGTAACTCTTGTGTGCCAATAAGCTACCGCTTGCCTTGGGGACGTCTATTAAACGTAAATCTAAATCTGCAAGGTAACAACATTCACCTGATGCGGTATCTTCTGCTTGGAATCTCGAACCTAAGCAAAGAAGAGATTTCACTTTCTTTTAGCCTAATGCGACGAAATTTATGGTGGCCTGGACTAATTAAAATTCATGTTGGTGTGGGAAAAGATAAACGAATGTATTCGCGTCTCTGTCTGCCCCTACCCCTTGCGGTGCGATTTATGGTATCGAGTACGTGAAGAACTGGAGGTTGTAAATTGCGAAGTAACTCCACGGTAAATAACACAGTAAATTAATTAAGCGTATGTTCCCGGAATTAGAGCAATGCTGACAAGGGCTTCAGCCAGCCCGGAAATCGCCCTGCTTTGTGCACCGACTATTAGATAAATTACTTTTTGGCACCACCCATTACACCACATCTATTTCTGTGGGCTTGTGCAAAAGCGTATAATTGTTTAACTCGCATCTTTTGACAACGTTTAGGATACTTTAAATTAACCTTTAAATTGAAGAAGATTTAATTAATGTAATTGATTTTTTAAATATTTTTGTTAAATAGTTTCTTTAATTATCTCACTACACTTTACTGTATTAAAAGCGAGCGCCGAAGGCGCGAGCGCTTGCGAGCGAAGCGAGCAAGACAGATGCTCCAATAATTAATCGTACAAAATACACGTTTTGTTATTTTTATTTCATAGTTTTGCGAATTTCTGAGTAATTTATGAATTTTTGGTATAATAATAAATGTTTAAAATACATTTAATTATAATAATTTAATTTTAAAATAATTGAATTCGGTAGATGTATTATTTTATTAAATTAATAAACGGGGGAAATCTCGAAGATTCGTTTCGTACTAAGCGAGGTATGCCTGTACTGAAATTTCTGACAGTGTTCACATAATTCTCAGCGAAAATGAAAACGTGGCAACTGAAGAATCCATTACCCCTCCGTCAACAGCACATTGTAATACGCGAACGTGATTTATTGCAGTTAACAGAAGACAGCTTGCAGAAAACGTTGGGCTGAAAAATCTTGTTTGCATCAGAGCTGTATGTTTGCCCCTTGTCGGGGCAAACGTAATATTTACGCACTGGGGCACGTCCTCGTGCGTGCGCGAAGTTCTGGGGCACGTATTGTAACTCACGTATTGTAACTAAGCGTGACGGACGTGTACGTCGAGTAACTCGCCGAAATTGAGTAAGTTACTCGTATTGGAGCCATTGCCAGTAGAGGCGTGAAAATGCTTACCCCAAATTGGGGAAAACAACATCAGGGGCCTGTCATTAATTTTAATAAAAAAAAGGTTTTCCCTAGACTAAAATGTGGGTTCGTCTTTAAGCGTTTTTTCTTCATTTGGAGTAGGCATACGAATATAGGACGAAAGGAAATGCAAAGATACATACTATATTATATACTTGCCGCAATCATTCTAATAAGATTTAATATAATTCCAAGACGTAATATAATGTCTTTAAATTTAATATAAGTCTAATAAGATTTACTCCCTTAAAGCACAACACACTTTAACTGGTTTAATTAACAAATTAATGAAATACTAATAAAGCGCCAATTACAGAGTATTTAAAGCGGGCAATACCGAATCGCTTAACGGAGACTTATTCGTAATTGTTTCCACGTTACTAGCAATTAAAACAATAATTATATATACCTAAGCACGTGCGTAGTTTCCTTCTAGAACACGCAAACCCGACAGTGTGCATTTCAGTTAGGAACAAATTAGCGTAATCGTTGTTTATAGTCTCAATTAAGTCTCTAACTAGAACTTTACAAGCCTCTCCCTCCGGTGAATTGCAAACAATCGCGAACACTCTTAGGCCACCCCTCGCCGCAAGAAAATTCCTCGGGGCAAGCCTAAGAACTGCTGGGCTCTAAACGAGCGATAATTTATGTATTGAATTTTCTTGCCTTAATTTTCTTAATACCTTCGCACAGCTTCCTAACGCAACTTTCCCCTTGCTTGCCAAATGGTAAGATTATGAATTTATAGGTTGCGCAATAAAATTGTGTGCAGATTAATTCGTCCCCAATTAAAATAAACCGATTCCCTAAATGCGGCTTATTTTTGTGCGAGGGGGTTTCTATTGTGTTCCCGCAATCATTAAATTACGCATCCAGGACATCATGCGTCCCCCTGAGCTCCATTCGTTATCTCTGCCAGAATAATTGCTATCCAAAGTGTAGGATACGAATCGTTTGCGAATGAATCGTTTGTGAATAGAATCGTTTGTGAATAGAATCGTTTGTGAATAGAATCGTTTGTGAATAGAATAGTTTGTGAATAGAATCGTTTGTGAATAGAATCGTTTGTGAATAGAATCGTTTGCGAGTTGAATTGTTTGCGAGTAGAATCGTTTGCGAATAGACACGAGTAAGTATGTTTATAAAACCCCCACGACCAATTTAACCGCAGAGATTCGAGATATATGTGTATATTGTGACTGTAATTAATTTTTTTATATGTGCTAATTAGAAGGTGTTATTGTAAACGTTTGTCTTTACTAATGATCATGTTAACATGACGAAGTTTCCTTTGATAGGTTCGTTTTATTTATTTTATCTGTAACATTTCAGCTTGTATTTCTTGCAAAGATCAGAAGATGTAATTTCACAATTAAATCCAATTCCACAATTAAATCAAATTATACAATTAAATCCAATTATACAATTAAATCCAATTCCACGATTAAATCCAACAACGAGAATAAAAATTAGTTTCAAAATATAATGTAACCAACAATTGAACCATTACTATTGTATTCAATCAATCACCATCGACTATGTCGGTAAAAATGTTGTCAATATTATTATTTTTATCATTAATATTATTTTGATTAGTAATATTATTTTTTATTTAAGATTATTTAAGTTGCAATTATTATTGCTAGATAATTTTAAACACCTCGAATTCATTAGGGTGGATGAGAAATAATAGATACTAGAGTTAATATTTAATCGAATATCTTAATATTTTTATTTTTGATATTTTTATTATTATTCCTGATATTATTATTATTTCTGATATTTATATTATTATTTTTTCTATTATTATTATTTTTACTAATGTTATTATTGTTACGTAATTCTAAACTTTCATTTTGTTATTGTAAACTTTTATCTTTATTTACGAGCATGCTAAATGGACTACCCTTGATGGGTCTCTTTTGTTTATTCTATCTGTAATATTCTTCGCCAATTATTAGGGCGGAAACGCTCGCTCGCTTCGCTCGCTCGCCGCCTCGCGCCTTCGGCGCTCGTTTATTAAGACACTTTTTAGAGTTTCTTACATTAAACTCGTATGAAATAAGAGATACTAGAGTTAATATTTAATCAAATATTTTAATATTTTTATTCTTGATATTTTTATTATTATTCCTGATATCTTTATTATTATTCCTGATATCTTTATTATTATTCCTGATATCTTCATTATTATTCCTGATATCTTTATTATTATTCCTAATATTTTTATTATTATTTATTATTATTTTTACTAATGTTATTATTGTTACGTAATTCTAAACTTTTATTTTGTTATTGTAAACTTTTATCTTTATTTACAAGCATGCTAAATGGACTACCCTTGATGGGTCTCTTTTGTTTATTCTATCTGTAATATTCTTCGCCAATTATTAGGGCGGATGCGCTCGCTCGCTTCGCTCGCTCGCCGCCTCGCGCCTTCGGCGCTCGTTTATTAAGACACTTTCTAGAGTTTCTTACGTTAAACTCGTATGAAATAAGAGATACTAGAGTTAATATTTAATCAAATATTTTAATATTTTTATTCTTGATATTTTTATTATTATTCCTGATATCTTTATTATTATTCCTGATATCTTTATTATTATTCCTCATATCTTTATTATTATTCCCGATATCTTTATTATTATTCCTGATATCTTTATTATTATTCCTGATATCTTTATTATTATTCCTGATATCTTTATTATTATTCCTGATATGTTTATTATTATTCCTGATATTTTTATTATTTTTTTTTCTATTGCTATTATTATTTTTACTAACGTTATTATTGTTACGTAATTCTAAACTTGTATTTTGTTATTGTAAACTTGTATCTTTATATACGAGCATGTTAAATGGACTACCCTTGTTGGGTCTCTTTTGTCTATTCTATCTGTAATATTCTTCGCCAATTATTAGGACGGATGCGCTCGCTGGCTTCGCTCGCTCGCCGCCTCGCGCCTTCGGCGCTCGTTTATTAAGACACTTATTAGAGTTTCTTACGTTAAACTCGTATGAAATAAGAGATACTAGAGTTAATATTTAATCAAATATCTTAATATTTTTATTCTTGATATTTTTATTATTACTCCTGATATCTTTATTATTATTCCTGATATCATTATTATTATTCCTGATATCTTTATTATTATTCCAGATAACATTATTATTATTCCTGATATCTTTATTATTATTCCCGATATCTTTATTATTATTCCTCATATCTTTATTATTATTCTTGATATCTTTATTATTATTCCTGATATCTTCATTATTATTTTTTCTATTGTTATTATTATTTTTACTAACGTTATTATTGTTACGTAATTCTAAACTTTTATTTTGTTATTATAAACTTTTATCTTTATTTACGAGCATGCTAAATAGACTACCCTTGTTGGGTCTCTTTTTTTTATTCTATCTATAATATTCTTCGCCAATTATTAGGTACGGATGCGCTCGCTCGCTTCGCTCGCTCGCCACCTCGCGCTTGCGGCGCTCGTTTAAAATACACTTGTTAGAGTTTCATATGTTAAACTCGTATAAAATAAGAGATAATAAAGTTAATATTTAATCATATTTCTTATTATTTTTATTCTTGATAATTTTATTTACTATTCCTGTTATTATTATTATTATTGTTATTCTTGTTCTTTTTATTATTATTACTATTATTATTGTTAGGATTATTATTACAATTAGTATTATTATTATTACACCGTATTCTAATTTTCTGCTTCGCTTATTCTATTTATACTACTGCATCTTGTTTCTCTTGCAAAAGCCTCAAGATGTTACGATTTCACAACGAAACCAACAATAAGAATAAATACATAATTGCTTTTAAAATAAAGCAATTATACCGTGACTAATTTATTCAATTAATCAACACCAACCATGTCATTAAAATTGTTTCAATTAAACCCGTTCTCCCCATCAAAAACAAACACTTGTTGAAGTAAAAGACTATCAAGACTAAAAGTAAATCAACGAGATTGAGACATTGACAATGCCATCTCCGTTACTTTTACTTTCCTGCGCAACTCGACGTCACGTCAGCAACCTCTGCAGGCTAATCTCTTCTTAATTAATCGCTTTAAATTAAATTACGATCTGCTGCTTTAATGCGTGTGCCCATCAAAATGTAATTATTTTTCTCGACGTTGTGTCATCTCGCCTCGCAAAATTGGGTAAACATTAACTTTCTGATACACCAGCGAGGGTCATACATTTTCAATGCGCTGCGTCGCTTCTGAAGCACATATTGCAGCAGAAATTGCAACGAGTCCCTTCTGCATGCATAAACTATCGAAAGTTGAGAGTTAGCCAGACGGTGGTGCACCAAAAATGCTAACGATGGCATAAATGTTTAATCCTGGCCACAAAGGATGCAGCATAATACCTCCGACTCGAAACTCGGTTTCATCGTTCATTCAACGGTTTCATTTAATTTTCGCGATTTAAAAGTTAGCTTTCCATAATAAAAGTTCAGGGAAGCCGATCCGCAAGAAAGCGCTTTAAGAGGATTTGAATTGCTGCAAATGAACGAAATGAAAACGTTTTAAGACGCGCTTGGTATTTTGTCTTTGCCTCGTTCGAGTCTTCGAGTGAAAGACTGTTATTAGCCTGAATATCGTACGTAATGGTCACCGCAAATAGCATCTAGCTTAATGCAAGTTATGCAACTTCTGCAGTGTCTGCAACTTTTGCAATGTCTATAATTTTTGCAATGGCTATAATTTTTGCAATGTCTACAATTTTTTCAAAGTCCGTAACTTATACCTGTACAAGCGATCATGCAACAATGTTTTTGTTCCGACCAAATGCAGAATTCCCACGAATTATCTCTAATGCTGGTCATGAAGAAGAGCAAGCTAAACACGCGCTTAAAACACGGAAAAAATGAGAATCCGATAAGTGCTTTAAAGTCTTGTTAAAAGGGGCTTTTAATGGCGAATTTCAGGGCTCAGATCGGTCCACTTACTCTGCGAACGCGAGCAGAAAAGCATTTTTTATGCAGTTTAAAATTCGCGAACTCCGAGCCTTAAATTCTTTCCAATTATTCGAAACATCAGCGGAGGCGCATTTATTATTCTCGTTTGGGCCTCCGCGCCCCTCATGAGGGGCGAAACCCAACACAAGGGGCGAAACCCCCCACAAGCGGCGAAACCCCCCACAAGGGGTGAAACCCCCCTCAAGAGGCGAAGCCCCCCTAATGACGGCAATGTTTCCAGCTCCATCTCAGAAAAAGCGGAATTTTTTACAGAATAATAAAACAAGCTCAACTCAATTTGAGACAGAGTCAATCCATCCCATTTTCCCTGATGAAAATCTTACCTAAAACTTAGTTTCCCGAGGAGGGTAGCTTCGCGCCCTCTCCTCAGCAAAAGATTTTCGCGAGTCGCCTCCTCTTCATCCTTACTTTCTGCGTTTCCCCATAAATCGTAATATTTAGTTCCGTTTGATTTACTGTTGCTTGTATTCGTTTCTCGCCCTTCCTTTGCTTCCCCACTTATAATGTTCACCTGGGGTTTAAGTTTTTAAATGAATTTGATGACGATCGACTTTGTTGGAGTTTATTTGGGCGAAGGGTTTGGGCGATTATTTTTTTTTCAGTTTTTTGATATTACAAGAAAATTAAAGATTTGAATTTTGTAGATTTATTGCTCGTTGATATTTGTGGTAGGGATTATAAGTCTTTTGGTGACTTAATTTTGAGTATTTCTTAACATCAAATGATTATTACTTCCTCTGTCCCAAATTATGGCAAATATACATTTTCGTTTTTATTTTGTCCCAAATTATGGTACACATAGCAAATTAATTCATGTTGCTTCGAAATATTGTACTGAAACTAACATTAACTTCTATAAATTTCAATAATCAAAGAATTTTGAAGAAATGTACCTATGCCATAATTTGGAACAGAGGGAGTAATATTCTGTGAGGTAACTGCAAAATTAAATATTATAAGCTCCAGTTTAGAGTATTAAAAACGAGCGCCGAAGGTGCGAGGCGGCTTGCGAGCGAAGCGAGCAAGCTCGTCCGTCTCATTATTTATGAAAGTTATTTTGTATTGCTATTTATTAAACTTGTTATTATTATTATTATTATTATTATTATTATTATTACTATTATTATTAATTAAGATAAAACTAATAATAAATAATATAACACCACATATTATAATGTGTGTGATAATACAAAAAAACACAATTTTTGTTTCAACATCAACTAACAGAAGCAAATGATGAAAATGTGAGTATTAATTAATATTCTGTGAGGTACCTGCAAAGTTGAATGTCAGAAGCTCCAGTTTAGTGTCTTAAAAACGAGCGCCGAAGGCGCGAGGCGGCTTGCGAGCGAAGCGAGCAAGCTCATCCGTCTCGTTATTTATGAAAGTTATTTTGTATTGCTATTTATTAAACTTATTATTATTATTACTATTATCATTATTATTATCATTATTATTATTATTACTATTATCAT
>JAWQRP010001939.1:0-17108 GCA_033557875.1 Quadriops clusia | reverse complement strand
GAAGCGGAAACGGCCAAGGTCGCCCTAATGGGAAACAGGTTCGCCGGCTTTGGGCCAAGACTCAGCAGGGTCGCTTGATCGGTACCAACATTGCCATTGGTCGCCCGGTGATGAAGGCTGGCGCGGTGATTGGTCTTTCTTCATGCGAAGAGCGGGAACGGTTCTCATTGGCCGAGAGACAGCCAGTCAAACGGTGAGAAAGAAAGGTTCCAGTCAAGTAGTCGTAAGCGTCTCGCGAGGGGGTCAGCGAGTGTTGGTCGATCGAAGCGGTCTTCGGGAGCAATAGTCTTGAGAAAAAAACGTCAGCGGTGAGCGTCTCGCAAAGGGAGTGCCGGGAGTCAGGGAGAAAAATAATATAAATTTTGTTTTACTTCCTTTGTAAGTAAATATATTTATGAACGTTAAATAATTGGAATCTCATTGAAAACGTCAATATCCATTAGCAAAGAAGCAATTCCAATTAAACAAAAAAATTACATTAAAATAAAAAATAACATAACTATTTCTTTTAGTTAACACAAGGGAAAAATTATATCAAACAAAAGACTATGCGATTCCGAATTCCGATGTTGTTTTAAAGAAAGGTACATCGTTGTTCCTGCCAGCTTACGCAGTTCACCATGACCCCGAAATTTACCCAGATCCGGAAAAATTCGACCTGGAGAGATTTTCCGAGGAGAATAAAAGAGAAAGGCATCAGATTGCCTACATGCCTTTTGGGTTAGGTCCTCGCAAATGCGATGGTTCGAGATTCGGAATGCTCCAGACAAAGATCGGCCTCTGCTCTATTTTGCAACACTTTGAACTTCGTTTGAATGAGAAGACTATTCGGCCTTTGAAATTTAATCCGACTGCGTTCTTGTTAGATGCTATTGGAGGATTTTGGATGTATGTGACAAGGGTGAAATAATTATACTGATATATAATAATGATATTAATATTCAATGATGACATTAATATACACGTATAATAATAATAATGTTAATAGTTTATAAAATTATTTAATATAGTTTATAGGTTACGTAGTTTATCAGGACCAGAGATTACGAGTGCTAAATTGGAAAAATTGAGTTATCTATACGGAAACGGGTAAGTGAAATCATCCATATCTAATATAGATAATTTCTTTCATTACGTGACTAACGGATTACATTTTGTCACTGTTGTCGTTTCTTCTTAAAAAAAATACACTAAGTAAAATTTCTTCCAGTCATGTTTTAAGATTTTTTTGAGAAATTTTACCTCAAGATTGTCTAACTATGTTCACGGCATTTAAAACAATGAATTGTTTCCAAAAGTTAACAGACAGCAGATTGTTTTGTCTTATAGCTTTATTACTTTTTCATTTATCCATATCTGACAAAAACGTTTTTGTATTTGGCAAAATCTGAAAAGTTGATTACAACACAGTGGTCATAATGATTACCGATAAACAAGTTTATGTTCACTTTACCTTTTATTTTCTTTTTGAGAATATTATTTATTATTTCCACTTTTTATAAATAATATTAGCATTAAACAAAATAAATTTTTTGGGCTCATAAAAATTATAAATAAACAAACACATGTTTATATTTTTAGCATGAACAAATCTTCTGTTTACATTTATACTTAACGATCAACATGTGCCGGCCATGCATATTATCTGTAATTCCACTTCTCATACTATCATTTCTGGAAGGATGACTTTACACGTGAAAATACGTAATCTAACGATTTTAGCAAATCATTCTTGCCAGTCATCATTATAGTGCTTTATCGAAACGTAATAATTTGCCTTCAAAGCCCAATCTACAGCAGATGTTTCTATTCAGTAGATGTTTAAACAATTGCGTATACTACTACAAAGTATGTTCATATCTTATTGCTTAATGTTATTTATTATTGATAATAATAATATTATTAATTAAAAACACTATTATTTCTTTTAGTTAATGTGAACCACACTACAGATATTTCGTTTAGTTAACGCTGGTAAAGAAGATGATAGCAACCGTAACAATACTTGCTTTAACAAGCATTGTACTTTTGCTAACTTACCTGAAGTATATAACATGGTCCTATTGGAGGCGAAACGGGGTAAAAACTCCTCCGGTTACATTTCCATTTGGGAATATTTCCTCGGTAATGAGCGTTAAAAAAAATTTGGCTATCCTTACTCAAGATGTCTACAAGGAAATGAAAGCTAAAGGAGAAGCGTACGCAGGGATGTACTTCCTGACGAAACCGATGTTCGTTCCCATCGACTTGGACTTAATAAAACACATCCTCCAAAATAACTTCGACCATTTTTTCGATCGGGGGTTGTACATCAACGAAAAAGAAGACCCACTCAGCCTCCACTTATTCAACTTAGAAGGGACCAAGTGGAAGAATTTGAGGGCTAAACTAACCCCTACTTTCACATCAGGGAAAATGAAGATGATGCACCAAACTCTTTTGAATTGCTCGGATGAACTCGTCACAATCCTCGGCAACCATGCTAAGAACAAAGAAGCTTTCGATCTTAAAGATTTGTTAGCTAGGTACACGACCGATATCATCGGTTCTGTAGCTTTCGGGATCGAATGCAACTGCCTCAAGAATCCAGATACTACCTTCCGAGTTCATAGCAAGAAGGTTTTCGAAAATAGTTCCCTTGATAGTATATTAATAACGATTAGTTTCATGTACCCGGATTTATTGAAAAAGTTTAATATCTCCTTAACTAACAGGAGTGTTACCAAATTTTTCATGGATTTAGTTAAGGATACAATCGAATACAGGGAAACCAACAAAATCAATCGGAAGGACTTTGTGCACCTGTTGCTGCAATTGAAGAACAAAGGGGAAATATCCGAAGGCGACGACTTCGACAAGAATATATTTGAAAGTATTGACTCGAACCTGTCCCTTGTGGAAATAGCAGCCCAAATGTTCGTCTTCTTCGTTGCTGGGTTCGAAACTTCTTCGAGTACCATGAGCTTTTGCCTCTTTGAGTTGGCCCAAAACTTGGAATTACAAAGTCGAGTCCGACTGGAAATAGGAAAAGTCTTGGAGAAGCACGGATCGCTCACTTACGAAGCCGTCATGGACATGGAATATCTAGATAAAGTAGTTTCCGAGACTTTGAGGAAATACCCCATCGTGCCGGTCTTGAACAGGATAGCCACGAAGGATTACGAAATTCCCAACTCCGATGTCGTTTTAAAGAAGGGCGTGGCGTTGTTCCTGCCAGCTTACGCAGTTCACCACGATCCGCAAATTTACCCAGATCCGGAAAAATTCGATCCAGAGAGATTTTCCGAGGAGAATAAAAGAGCACGGCATCAGTTTGCGTACATGCCTTTTGGGTTAGGTCCTCGCAATTGCATCGGTTCGAGATTCGGATTGCTCCAGACGAAGACTGGCCTCATTTCTATTTTGGAAAACTTTGAAATTCGATTGAATAAGAAGACTATCCAGCCTATGGAATTCAATCCGAAGTCGTTCTTGTTGGAGCCCATTGGCGGATTTTGGATGGATGCGAAAAAAGTAAAATGATTATATGAATAAATAGTGATTATATTATATTAATACATTTTAATAATTATGTACATTAATAACGTAAGTAAATAATGATTTTTAATGAATATACATCTTCTGTTCCAAAAGCAATAGCAAGTTACACCTTACTTGTCTTATGATGTTTCGGACAAGTGCGAAGTATGTAGTAATTTTTTAGTAGATATAAGTATATGTTATTATAAAATTAATTCACTCTTGTCGCATCAATCCCAAATCCCCCAATAGCCTCCAACATGAACGAATTTGGATTGAATTTCAAAGGCTGAATGGTCATTGGATGTAAACGAAACTCAAAGTGCTCTAAAAAGGAAATAAGCCTTTCACTTTGAAGGATTTTACAGATCCCATACCTGCACCACTTGCGTTTTTATTCAACCTCTCAATTGAATAATATTCTTTTCTAAATTAAGTTGGAAGTCAACTAAAACCCACCCTATTTTTAAAATAGGGGGCAAAATTGAGTTGACTAGTTATCGCCCGATTGTCATATTAACTGTCTCCATGTTATGGTTTTTCTGTCTTCTTACCATTTCTGTTTTCCGTTGCTCTGGTTCGGTTTTGTTTCCAAAATCTAATTTTTTGGAAGTATCCAATGTTCGATAATTTTTATTTCTTTTGTTAAAATTTTGCCATCATCTCTTACCGCTTTTATTTTTTTATTCTTACTGCCTCTCATGTTATTTACTATTTTAAAGAATAGCTCCTCATTTGTTTTACTGTTTCTTGGGACCATTACGCATTGGCATAAATAATAATTAATCAATTTTTGAATTTAACACTTTCTAAAAACTGTGTTCTTATAAAAATGTATGCGATAAAGGATAAAACTTCTTAATCTGTTTACAGCAACAGATTTTATTACGTGTCTAAATCTATATTTACCATATTTGATAATCTTTATCACACTTCTAAACCAAAATATTGTTTATATTATTATTATTATCTTTATTATTATTTTTATTATAAACCATGATTGCTGTTGAGAAATCTCCCAAATTAAGTAAAATAATTTTAATACAGTCGTAAAGATTTAACTCTCGAACTATGTTCGTTCTAACGATTGTCCTCGCTATCATCAGTAGCTTAACGCTATTAATGTACCTAAAATTAATAACTTGGACTTATTGGAAAAGGCGCAAAATTCAAAATCCTCCAGTCACCTTTCCATGGGGCAACATTTCCCCCACGATGTACGGCCAAAGAAACATAGGTTTCCTCATTCAAGATATTTATACAGAAATGAAATCGAAAGGGGAACGGTACGCTGGAATGTATTTCATCACCAGGCCGATGTTCATCCCTGTCGATTTGGACCTCATCAAGAACGTTTTGCAGAACGACTTCGATTCTTTCGTCGACAGAGGAATGTATTTCAACGAAAAAAACGATCCTCTTAGCGGCCACCTGTTCAACATCGAGGGCAAGAAGTGGAGGAACCTTAGAGCCAAACTTACCCCGACTTTCACCTCGGGAAAAATGAAAATGATGCATACAACTCTTTTGGACCATTCCAATGAATTGATTTCAACTTTAGACGTATTGGTGGCGAATAAAGAAACCGTCGAAATGAAAGATTTACTTGCGAGGTACACGACTGATATAATTGGTTCTGTAGCTTTCGGAATTGAGTGCAATTGCCTTAAAAACCCAAATGCAGCTTTTAGAGTTTACAGCAAGAAATTCTTGAGGTATAGTTTTCTTGATGGGTTACACAGGATGGTTGGTTTTGTGAAGCCAAGTTTGTTGAAGGCGTTCAACAGTAACGTTACTCATAAGGATGTGAGTGAGTTCTTTTTGGGGTTGATTCGAAAGACTATTAGTTATAGAGAGACCAATCGGATAAACAGGAGGGACTTTGTGCATCTCCTGTTGCAATTGAAGAACGTCGGGGAAATAGCTGAAGACGTGGAATTCGCTGAAAACATCTACGAAACCATCGGGACCAAATTAACGTTCAACGAAATGGCTGCTCAGATGTTTATATTCTTCTTCGCCGGATACGAAACTTCTTCTTCGACGATGAGTTATTGTTTGTATGAATTAGCTAGAGACAGCGAACTACAAGAGAAGACAAGAAATGAAATAAATCGTGTGATAGAGCAACATGGCGGTAATCTCACTTACGAGGCCGTCATGGACTTGAAGTTCTTAGACATGGTTGTTTTGGAAACTTTGAGGAAGTATCCCCCTTTGTTGTTTTTGAATAGGGTAGTTACGAAAGATTACACAATTCCGGATACGAAGGTTTGCTTGGAGAAAGGCACGGGGGTTTTCGTACCAGCTTATGCCGTTCATCACGATCCGGAAATTTATCCGAATCCGGGGAAATTCGACCCGGAGCGGTTTTCAGAAGAAAATAAAAAAGATCGGCATCAGTTTGCTCATATGCCTTTTGGGTTGGGACCTAGGAATTGTATCGGTACGTATACCTATCATAATTTTCTTTAAAACGTTTCGTTAGTATTCCTTAATACTTTCTGTCAATATTTCTTAGGTGTGTTGCCATAGATTTTTTTAGAATAATCCCAAATTGATCTGATGCTTTCTTTTCATTCCAGGGTCAAGATTTGGATTATTGCAAACGAAAATAGGACTCGTGTCCGTCTTAAAAAATTTCAAACTTACTTTGAATCGAAAAACTTGCGACCCCTTACAGTACGACCCGAACGCATTCTTATTAGTGGCCAAGGGCGGTTTTTGGATGGATTTGGCGAGAATTTAATAAAGTTTCAACTCCTTAAAGGTATTTTATTCCACTTTTTCAATATTCATCCACAATCCTCCAGCTATATCCAACAGAAACACATATGTGTTAAACCTCAAAGGATCAATAGTTTTCTCGTTCAAGCTCAGTTTGAATCGCTTCAAAATGGAAATAAGTCCAATCTTCGCTTGGTGTACTCCCAATCGTGCACCGATGCAACTTCTGGGCCCTAGTCCGAACGGTAAGTACGCAAACGAATGCCTGGATCGTTTATTCTCCTCAGAGAACCTCTCCGGATCGAAATTTTCCGGGTTCGGGTAAATTTCCGGGTCGTGGTGAATCCCATAAATCGGCACTAATATCTTCGTCCCTTTCTTCAACGTTACGTTGTCCTCGCCGGGGATTTCGTAATCCTTCGTGGCCTTCCTGTTCAAAAAGGACAACACTGGGTACTTCCGTAACGTTTCCGCTACGACTTTATCCAAGTATTTCATTTCTTTGATCGCTTCGTATGTAACAACCCCTTGGTGTTCGTCCAAAATTTTGTTAATTTCTTTCCGGACCCTATCCTGGATATCGCAATTCTTCGACAATTCGTAGAGGCAAAAACCCATTGTGCTGGAGGACGTTTCGAAGCCGGCTAGGAAAAACACCAGCATTTGGGCGGCCATCTCTTCTAAACTCAATTTGTCGCCGATCGTTTCAAAGGCGTCTTCTTCGGCTTTGTCATCCAAGCTGACGAAACCCTTATTCTTTATCTCAAGCAACAAATGGACGAAATCTTTCCTGATCACCTTGTTTTTCTCCCGGAAATTAACGGTACTTTCCGCTAATTCCAAAAAGAACTTCGTGAGTTCTTTTCCGATGAAGCTAAGTTTAAATTTTACCATTATCTCTGGATAACAAACGGCCATGAACCGGAGGCCGGCTTGTCGCGCTCCTTGTTGAAACATCCACTTCCCATATCGCCTAAAAGGAACCTCCGGATCCTTCAAACTGTTGCAGTCAATTCCGAAACCAATAGACCCGATTATATCCGTCGTGAGCCTCGCTAAAAAGTCCTTAATCTCAATGACTTCCTTTTTCGCAGCAAGGGGTTCCAAAATCTTCGTTAACTCGTCGGCGCAGCTCACTATCGCTTGGTGCATCATCTTCATCTTCCCTGACGTGAAAGTCGGGGTGAGTTTCGCCCTCAAAAGCCGCCATTTTTGTCCCTCGAGGTTGAAGAGATGTCCACTGAGAGGATCGTCCTTCTCGTTCGCCAATGTCCCCCGATCGACAAATGAATCAAAATCGTTTTGTAATATGTGTTTTATTAAATCCAAATCGATGGGGACATACATGGGTTTGGTCAATAAGTAGACCCCAGTGTGGCGAAGCCCTTTTTTCTTCATTTGCATGTAAATTTGTTGGAGGAGGACTCCTAAATGTTGCTCTTTCTTGATCACCGGCAAGAAGTGGCCCCATGGAATCGAAAACGGAAGAACTTCCACGCCGAGCTTGTCGAAGAAGCCCCACAAATATTTGCAGAAAAGGAACAATAGAATGACGACTATCGCCAAGAGAGTGAGTATGGTAAACATGTTTCTAGTTTTCTTTCTTGTTGTCTTACTAAGTATATGTCGTATTACTAAATTTGGAACTGCAGAGAGTTGTTATTCGTTTCAAATGCAGACGTAGATAATTTTCCTGTAAAAATTGTGTTTACGTTCGAGATTGAGGTTCTCGAAAAGCCACATAAGAATATTTCCGCGATGTGTGAAGATGCGCAATTCTTTGAGAATTATTAAACACTTGATAACGTATCAAAAGTTTACTTCGTTTTATAGTTTGGCTAATTGTACTATGCAATTTATCCGTTTTATTTTTGACTGTGGCGTTAAGTTAACTACCAGAACAAATATCTATCATTTTTTCGATTCTTTAACAGAATGTCTATGTAACATTGTGGCGTTCAAAATTTTGTCTGAATAAAAAAAGGAACAAACATCTATTTTACCGACAGTTTTGGAACATATTACCACAGATTGGTTGTCTGTGATATTACTATGTGAGAACTGCTAACTGAAAATTGCTCGCCTGAAAACATCGAATGTGACATTAACTTTTATCCTGAGCCTTAAATTGATTAATCGATGAAATAGTATACTTGCAAAACCCATAATACAATGGAAATAGAGTGATTGTTGTAATAGGGGAAACCGGGGTTAGTTGGCATAGTTTTTGGTTTTAAATTTTTTGATTTTTTTCTGTGATACTTCCAGTGAATTTGATTTTCGCTCATCATTTAGTAACTCTTTAGCTATCAATTCGATTAAGAACTATTGTTTCAAAAAACTGCTTAGAACCATAAAAAATGTTTTTCCAAAGAACTCTGTCAGTGCCAACTTGCCCTATACATGGGGTTAGTTGGCATACATAGAGGGGCTAGTTAGCATAACCATGATGAGAGATAGGGGTGAATTGGTAGAAATAAGTTCAGTTCACAAAAAAATTTTATTAAAATGAAAACTTATTTTTTGGTAGAACGCTTTTTCTTTTCTTTGGGAATATTGTGCTTCTTAGTCTTATTTTGCCTTTCGGCTAACACTGCTTTTTTCACTAGAGAATACGTTAGAATTGCGGCACTTCTTTGTTTTCTCCCTCGGTTAGAATCCTTCCGGGGCCCTGCCTTCGGTAAATGTGTCCTGCCCCTTCATATGTTAAATCTAGCTTTATAAACTATGCCAACCAACCCTAACTTAATGAGTACCAACTAACCCAACAGCGTAATCAAAACAATATGGTGTACCTATATTTCCACATAATGTCCACAAAGGTTTTTCGCATAAGGATCCAGGCACATTTAGATACTCTATCAAAAACGACAAATAGAAACTTGGCAGCCTGTTTTACAGCTTTGCAAAACCAAACTAACTTATGATGGAAAAATTTACTTATCTGATGCAAATATAAAGAACTGGAAGTAGCAAAGTGTCTGAAATTCAAATTAAACTGAAACACTAGTGGACGACACATCATAAACAACTTGGCAGATATTCACAGACCACAGTACTCTACAATCTCCGTGAAGAAATTTAAAAGCCGAATGCCTACTAACTCCTAATGTCAACTAGCCCCGGTCTTCCCTACACTAGCGCGCTAGTAGCGAGAAAAGTTGAACGATTGTAACTTCGCTCGTTCTCATCTTGGCGAGTAAACTATCGCTCTAGTTTACTCTCTGCCTTGATGACTGACACGGAGCTAGTTTACTGGCTCATTATCTCACTAGCGCGCTGTCAACATAATTCTGGAAGATTTCATCAACATTTATAAATCTGAACCATGACTTTGGCAGGTGTTAAGTAAAGACTCCCCACTATAGGACGAAAAGGGATGCAGCGTATGAACTGCTAACTAAATAAATATGGACTGGTCTCCACTCGACTTTCTCGCATATTTCTAAGTTGTACTAGACAAAATAAGGCAAATTTGCACTAGGATTCCGATCGATTTTTGAATAATTTTATATTCAATATGGCCGAATGTGAGGAAGCTGTGGAGAGGGCTCCAGAAAAGGTATGTGGCTATTACAAGAAAATAGTCAAAAAGAAAGGTGCAAATTGCATCAACTGTGATGCAAGCTACCATCAATCTTGTAGTGAGAGAAGTGGAAGATTTATCGCCATCGAATTTATTCCACATATCACAAACGTTTGGAGGGGGGTTCTCGTCCCAATCCATTTTCTGGGACCAGAGTTGCTGTAGCAGCTGTTTAGCAAACAAAATCACAGGAGCCAGGAACCCAAGTGGATCATAAATGCGGGCAATTTTTGATAGTATGTTGCGTTTTGTATATTTAACGTGAAAAGGTTTGCAACAATACGAAAATTTCGCTTCAGGTAAACTACCACTTCCGGTTGGGCAATTGTACTAAAATTTTATATCTATGAGTTTCTCATCATTTCTAAAGCTAGTGCAAAATTTGAATGAAATACATCGAAGGAAAATAGCACTTTACTTAAAAGAGTTTCACTTCCGTTTCAGGTAACTTAGCACTTCCGGTTGAGGGATTAAGCAAAAATTTGATATCTGTGAGTTTTTCGATATTTCTGAAGCTGGTACAAAATTTGAAATAAATACCTTGAAGCAAAAGGGCACTTTACTTGAAAGAGTTTCACTTCCGTTTAAGGTAAACTGCCACTTCCGGTTATCCGAATTAATCCAAAAGTTGATACGCGTTTACTTTTTAGCTAAAATGACTACATAATAAATTTAATCGATCTAGCTCAAGTCGTGTTTGAGTTATCGTGTTTACACACACACACAGATAGACATAAAAGCAAAAAAGGGCCAAATCGAAATTATGAGAAAATTTTGAAGTATTTCATGCGCTAAATAAATCCTTGAAAAATTAGTTATTCAAAGTCATTAAATAAATCCGATATAGTTTTTTCAAAAACCCATATAATGTATAAACACTGCTTGCACATGTGTCTATATTTAGCAATAATATTTACATCGATGTACGCAGAATGAATAGCGGAAAAAGGACATTAGGAAAAAAATATTTCACCATTATGGTTTTTACAGTTAGTTCAAAATTTTATTTGGATTTGTTGTAGCCTTTATAAAATTTTGAAAATTACATCTTTGTTAATAACGCTATGATTTAAGTGGGCCGTCTTAGCTGGGTCACTCTGTATATTGTCCGCCTCTGTATAGTTCATTCAACGCTACTATGTTACATGCTTTACAGACGACCTCTTTTGAGAGAAATCTGATATTTACTTTAGAAATGTTTATCATGAGGCGACGAACGTTCCAATTCTTTTTATTTATATCTGTAATTTGTAAATAATTTGTGGATTGATAAACAATCAGACCATTAAATTTATTACGTTGTTTACAAATGAAATCTTTTCGAAAATACAAAACAATGTCAAGGTTTGAGTTGTGATATTTTCTAGGTAATACGAATATTTGCCAGTGAAAATTACAAAATACATTTTATCGTTATCTTTATTAAGTAATAAACATTGTTACACCATAAAGAATAAGATATGAATAAATATTAAACAAAAAACTGAGAAATTAAATAGAAAATTAAACTAAAAAAATTTAAACTACGGAACACAAAGCTAGGGGACATTAAACCACATGTAATATTCAACTAAAAACATTACAATAAAAAGAAAGTCTAATAAGTAAAAGAACATTAACAATAGCTCATTACCAAATGAACATCGTCAAAAAAATATTACATATCAAAAAACACTTTTAAAAACATTCATATCGTGGGCTCAAAATTAGAACTAGATTACTCTAGGGTTTACATAAGAGTTATCAAGTTCTAATTTTGTACCCACGATATATAAATTGGAAAATTCAGTCTTCCATGATAATAACAGCCTTATTTAACCCTGTATAATGTTGAAAAGGAACATTTGCTAAATATTATATATAAAACTTAATAATAATTATACGAGTATTATAATAATTAATAATATATATTGCACAAGAAAATTAATATTATATATAGGTGTGTAATAATCCCAGCAACTTATATGTATAAATAAATCAATTAAAATATAAGCAAGTATCTTTTGATTTATATTTTATACATATAAAATTAATATTATTTATTTGGTATAAATATGAATATAAGATAACTAATAATATAAATAAAAGGTACAACTTTCTTGATTTCAACTAAATTTCATTTCATAAAAATTATGTTTTTTAAGCATACCTACTTAAAATCAAGAATGTACTCCTTTTTCATTCAATATCAAACCCGTAAATAAATCCTACTCATTGTGATATAGTTGTCGAATTATAATTAATATAAAGAAATAATTAATATAAAGAAATAATTAATATAAAGAAATAATTAATATAAAGAACAACAATTAATATTAATTACTTCTTTGAATGTTTTTTCAGAACCGAAGCATAACTTGGACCTGCATTTGCTGGTTCCTGTTCCTTCTGTTGAGCAACTTGAGATTCGTGGAAAGATTCCAAAGCCCGGAACAATTCGAAATCTGGATCATCGGAGGGTCGAACTTCTGCCACTTCCTCCTTCGGAACTTCAATGGGCTCTGGGTTAATGGGCATATCATTAAAAATCGAAGTCGTTCCTATTAGTAAAGAGTTGCCCCTTATGTTGACGTGGTTCATTTGTTCAAAAGAAGCAGAAGGATTTGTTTTTAGTGGATAGTTACGGGAAGAACTTGCACGTGAAGAATTTGTGAAAGAAGGATTTTCAACGGAAGGATATGTGAAGGAGGGATATATGAAGGAAGGATTTCTAAAGGAAGGATTCGTAACGGAAGGATTCAGAAAGGAAGGATCCGTAAACGAAGGACTTGCAAAGGAAGGATTAACGAAGAAAGAATTTGTTAAGAAAGGGTTGGTGTCGGAAGGATTTGACAAAGGAGAACTTGTGTAGGTAGGAGTGGTATCAGAAGAAATTGTGCGGGAGGGATTTGACTCAGAATAATTTGTGAAAGGGAGATTTATGTCAGAAGGCTTCGTTTCAAAAGGTTTTGTATTAGAAGATTTTCTTCCAGAAGATTTTCTTCTAGAAGATTTTGTTCCAGAAGATTTTGTTCCAGAAGATTTTGCGTCAAAAGATTTTGCGTCAAAAGATTTTGCGTCAAAAGATTTTCCTTGTGGAGCATTTGTATAAAAAGGGTTTGTATAATAAGGAGCCGTATCAGAAGGATTCGTATAGAATGGGTTGGAATAGCAAGGGTTTGCTAAAGAAGAATTTGTATAGTAAGAATGTGGATAACAAGGACTTTTGTAGCAAGGACTCGTATAAGTGGAACTTGTGTAACAAGGGTCTGTATAGCACGGGTTTGTGTAACAAGGACTTGTATAACCAACACTTGTGTAACCAAAACTTGTGTAACAAGGACTTGTGTAAGAAGAAGTTGGGTAATAAGAATTTGTGTAACAACCATTTGAGTAGTAAGGATTTACGTAACAATGAGTTGTGTTACAAATATTTGTGTAACATGGAGTTTCATTAGAATTATCTATTGGCACTAACACTGCTTCTTTCGGAATATCGTAATAACAGTTTTCCTCATGGAGATGGACAGATATCGGAGTGGATGTGTCAAACCGATAATAAGTTGGAGAAAGGCTATCATTTGAAAATTGGCTCATGTTTGAAAATCTGCCTGAATTTGAAAATTGGCCTGAATTCGAAATCTGACTCACATTGGAAAACTGCTCTGCAGTTGAAAACTGCTCTGCAGTGGAAAACTGCTCTGCAGTAGGAAACTGCTCTGCAGTGGAAAACTGTCCTGCATTGGAAAACTGTCCCGCATTGGAAAACTGACCCGGATTGGAAAACTGAGCCGGATTGGAAAACTGAGCCGGATTGGAAAACTGATCCGGATTGGAAAACTGACCCGCATTGGAAAACTGACCCGCATTGGAAAACTGACCCGAATTGGAAAACTGACTTGCATTGGAAAATTGACTCGCATTGGAAAATTGGCTTGCGTTGGAAAGCTGCCCCGGATTCAAATATTGGTTAACATTCGGAACAGTATTTACATAAGCAGGATTCGGTGTCCCACCAGAAGGTAAGTCAGACCCTGCAATAAAGGTTCCGATAGGATCAAGACATCTATAATCGGATTGGTCTTGGTTGACGAAAGAGTCGGAAGTGACTAAAGTTGAAGGATAAACAGAAACATAAGTCGAAGGATAAGTCGGAGCATAAGTCGAGTTGACAAGAGTCGAAGAGGAACTGCTATCGGAAGAGTCGTTGGGCATTTCGGAATTACAAGCAGCACTGGGAGTGGTTAAAACATAACTATCGAAGAGTTCTTTCGAGTTTCTGGGAAATGGGGATTTATATTCTGGAGGAGGGAAGGCGATGGAAGAGGTTGTCATGCAATTTGAGGAGACCGTGCTAGAATTCGAAAATAAATCTGTCGAAGATTTAAAATTTCCGGAGCTTTCTGGGGGGTTAGCTTCCCAAATAGCTCGGTTAAACGATAATGAAATTGGTTCTTGTGGATTCGTTTGCACAGAGACATCCTTCGTGTCACAGATGTTTTTGTTAAAGAAAAACTTGCTTCTCCTCTCGAAGTAGTTTTCAGGTCGACAAGGACGCCTGGTCGCTCCAACTAAGTTGCCGTTGTTGTCGAGGTGATCTCTAATATTCTGAAGACCTTTAGTTTCGAACAACTCCTTCTTGACACCATTTTTTTCTACTATTTCCGTCTGGATCCCTCGGCTTACCATTGCCTTAACGGGTTCCAGCTCTTCAGTTTGAACGGCTTTGTTGAACGTTTTCGTTACTTTTCCCGGAAAAGGTGAATCACCAGCTTCGGATTCTATGTCAGCTGAGTATTGCAGTTCCATGGAGTCATCGATATCGATGTAGTGGACTAAGCTGGTGGTGCATGTTGCAGAACGCAACTTAATACTAATCATCGGCAAATTCCCCTCTAAAATGGTAAATTCGTGGACATTGTACATGTTGTAGCAGCCCATGCTGGTCAAGAAGGTATGCTTGTAGCTAAGATCATTCATGACATAAGAGTGAACGTATCGTGTTATGGGGTTTGGAGAGAAACGGATCCTCGAGTAAGGACTGTAGAAGACTTGCGAGACGATGTTGAATCTAGAATTTATTGAAAAATAATTAATAAGTACTTAATCCATTTTATACTACAAATGTGAATTTGCGAAAAACTGTGTTTTGGTATGTATTTATTAGAGTTATTTAATTGCTATAATAAGCACCATATGTCTGCGTATAGGCAACCAAATGTACACCCAGTACATATTAGTGCTATAATTGAATTTCGCGCCACATTTCTTGGTATCTAATGGACGTTTAATCCTAACTTTATAAAGGAACATAAATATTTAATTCTCCCATCTCACGATGTTTTCCGGGTACAAATTGAAGAAATACATTGTGTAGTCTCATAACAATGGCCCAGTTTAACCCCAAATTCCTTTATAATCTCAAGATTTACAAAAATGTTTGGCTTTGTTCAATATTCAAATTGACAGGAAGTGATCTGCTCATGCGTAGGAAATAGTCAAAACAATTGAAAGTCGCGGGTAGGTTTTGAAGTATTTTGTGCGTCTCTTCCTTTCTTGAGATTTCACTAGAAATTTTCAGGAAAATTTTCATTTGTGTTGTGAAAAGTCAGTGAAACGGGGAAATTGGAACCTGAGGATCCCGTTGAGACATGCAGGAGTAAGCAATTTTGTGTATTTTGTCTGGAAATCATCGTTTTCTTAGATGTGGTTTACTCTATACATTGAATGATGCTAAGTATACGAGGGGGTAGTGAAAAGTTTGTAGCGTTGTTTTCAGTGTTAGGGTTGACGATTATTTGGGTTAATGAATATTTGGGTTAATATTTGTCTGGGTTAATGTTTGTCTGGGTTAATGTTTGTCTGGGTTAATGTTTGTTTGGGTTAACGATTGTGTGAATTTACAATTGTTTCAATTAACAGTTACCTACTTTTGATTCACGGTTCTTTAAGTTAATAATATTGTGCGTTTATATTTTATTATTTTTTTGTATTATGTACAAAAGAACAATTGGCTTTTGTAAAAGTTATCAGGTATTGAAGCTAATCAGGTAGAATTCAAAGGAGGAAAGCTAAAGTAAAGTTATTATAAAAATATCTTTGGAGAAACGTGCAGTAAACTTAAATTTCTTCGACTAATTTTGGAAAAATTCAGTGGAATTAAATATTAATTTTCTGATATCGAATCAGTTTTGCGAGGCAATGAATCTATAACCGTGCTTCATTTATTTCTAGTTCTTTTTGCAGTTTTGAATAATATATATTTTAATCAAGTACAAATTGCAAATACTTCTTAAATTTTATAGAATAATGGAATCTTATTATTTTCTATAATATTGTGCTCTAAAATAACGTTCTTCTCCTTGAACTAACTTGAGCCATCAGTTTAGATCTTCACGAGTAAAAGATACATTTTGTTATCGTAAGCTTTCTTCCCAATTTATATGATGATTAGATTCTTTTAAAAATTGCATTCCTCTAAACCTCCATTCTTCTCTATTAATTGAGATAAGTCAACATGGTTCACATGTATTTTCTCCTCATGTAATTCTTGTCGCATAGCCATGAAAACAAGGTTGAAAAGTTTTAAATTACAACTTGATTTAACGGCTATTAAATTGAAGTTTGGAGGAATCTTAACGTTCTCATGATTTAAGTCTTTTGGATATTTTCTGGTGCATCGTCAATTATAAATAAGCCATTAACATTGCTTTCGTTAAATACTCTTCAACTTCCAACATGAAAAGAAGACTTTTTTGTATTGCATTGGAATTTAACAAAGTAATTATATCCTAACTTTGGAACCTTTAAATCCAGGAGTACATGTTTCTAATTTGGAAATAAGACATTGTACATTTTTCTTTAAGGTTTTAGGTCGGCTATAAATTACTTGAAGCTGGTTTCTCTTGTACATATTATGTAGAGAAAGTCTGTTTTTGAACCTGAGGAACCATTCTTTAAAATCATCTCTGTTTTTATCATATATTATTAGGAGTGGGTTGTTTCAAAATGGTAAATGGTCATGATTATTTAATATACGCATCCCGGTATATTTTCATGGCAAAAATCGAACAAATACAGGGTGTAGTTGCATAACAACGACCCACTTTAAGGTGGCTGACCAGTAAACAAACTTATTTGTAAATATTGACATGTGTCCTTCTCTAACGACAACGACGACGTATATCTATCCCGTCGCGGGAATTTTGAATCCGTTTCGAACTTTTCAGATTTCTTAAAAATTTGGTAATATTTTTAAAAATTTCATAAAGATAAAATGCTCTTTATGTTGTAACGT
>JAWQRP010001938.1:0-17114 GCA_033557875.1 Quadriops clusia | reverse complement strand
TTTTTCTAAAGTCGACGAGCCTTGGCCGATTCCCATTAGGCCGACCTTCCTTTTACCCTTTTCTACCTCTGACTTTTCTTGGAATCCGAACCACGCGCCGTACCTGAACATCTGTGCTTTCGGGCGCTATCGAGACTGGAAACATTTTCCAGATTTTTTGACGACATATGGCGCTGCGACTTCTCCTGCTATGAAGACAGACATCTGCTGTTTCTTTCAATTAAATCTCAACCCCAATATTTAACCTGATAAGCGTCGTAGTTCTATTATTTCTGCTGGCCCAATGAATACCTTCACAGTACATTTAATACTTTTTTTTTGTTATATTAATTATAAACACATATCAAATGAACTCTCTTTATTGCTACCCCTTTAGAGAATAAATAAATGTATTTTGTGGCTTAGTCAGCACAAAAACAGGAGGTAGTAACCTCGATAATAACAAGAAATGCTCATTGTGAGACGATTGTGACAAAAAATTGCAGAGTTCCCACATGCGATATCAGGTATTTCGGTGAATAGGATTGTCATCTTTATCTGTTTACATTTAAAACGATGCATTAGAAGAGTTCCGTCTCAAGGCAGAGTCCTTTGCGGGTGAGATACATACGTAAGGGGGGTACTGTTTACATTTGTAAAAATCAGCTGAGCTAGCTGCCACTTAATAACTGTTATAGAAGTGAATTTGCTTGTTAGTCTTCAGCAGAAAAGTTTACAACAAAATATAATTTACTTATTTCGTCATGTATTAGACGTTTTTCTTGTAAAGAAACAAAAAAGTACCTTTCAACTTTTAAACCAAAATTTTATTCCACCGAATATAAATTGGTAGCCTAACATAGCTAAAAAATTAATAATATTTAAAATATTTTTTTACAAGACTACAAACATACTTAATCGTGGATTTTCCTATTTAGGTAAAAATTAATAGCTTATTTTTTTTCAGCTTGTCCAAAATTATTAATCCAGACACCAGTCTTACAAAAGAAGACCAAAAGCCTAAAAATTCATTTACAATAGAGGAAGATGTGCCTATAAACAGTTTATTAGCAACGGATTCTTGCTTAATCGTCGGGACTGTTGGTGAGATCATTGGAATACCTTGGAAGGCAATAAAGACCAATAAGGAATGCAAACCAAACTTCAAAGTAGAGTTGCCTAGTTTTAAGAACAACTTCGAAAAAACTGATGTGAATTGTTTGGAAATTAATAAACAAACAGAGTACTTGTATGCTGGTTGTGGAGATAATAATATTTATGCCATAAACCTCGGTGTTCATGCCATTGTGCAAACTTTTAAATGCCATACCAATTATATTCATAGCATACATTTGCAGTAAGTATTGTTATAGTTAATAAATTTTCACTAATAAAAAAAATACACGATAAAAGTAAAGAAGCATAAGTAAGGTAAAGAAACAAAATATTGTTTTATCTCTTATTTTGTTAATCAAAATAGAATACATGAAATTAAAACGTAAAATGTAAATATTCTTTTTTGAGTTTTCTTTGTCGAAGTCAATTTTTTCACATTTGGTATTTTTGGATGAAGTAGGTATACTTTAAAAATTGGTTTTTTTTTAGTGGGAAAAATTTGATATCAGGAGGTGAAGATGGCTTAGTTGCTATTTGGGATATAGGAGATAAAAATCCTACCAGCAAAATAGAACCTTATACAAAGGATAAAACTGCTAGAAATGATTTAGGAAAGTGGATAGGGGCAGTTGGGTTGAATGACGATTGGTTGGTAAGTTATTATTTTAATAATAATTAGCTTTGTTTGAAAATATCATATGTGATTTTTAAAACCTACTAAAATGAACAAAAGTAATATCACCTAGTGTTTTTATTTCTAAATTAGCACTTTTGCTTGTTATAATTATTTAGTAGAAAAAAGAGAGTGTTAAGACAAAAATAAGAAATGCATTAGAAGTGAACAAATATGAAGAGTATATTATAATATATATAAAAATTATAATCTATTTTAGGTTTGTGGTGGAGGCCCAAGATTATCACTATGGCACCTCCGTTCCTTAAATAATTCTACAGTTTTCCCCATTGACGATCAAGGAATACATGTAGCCCAATTTTGGGAAGACACCGTCTTGGCGGGAGGAAGAACGAATTTATTTTATAAAATGAATTTCAACGGAGACATAGTTTCTGAAATACCAACGTCTTCAGTCACTGTTTACTCCGCTATTCATCAGGAAGAACCATTTAGAGCTTTGTGCCTGGCAGGGTCCAGTCCAAAAATCGACGTTTGTAGCAATTTTAATTATAAAGATCAAGTTTTGAGTTTGTATTGATTTTGCACCAAAAAATCAATCATATTATTAAGTTGTATTAATAAATAAATAATTAATGAAAAATAAATTCAATATAATTAATGACGAATAAATAATTTCTTTATTTTCAAATTTTTTATTTTTAAAAATATACCAAATGGTTATTTTTTTTTTTAGGGATTTTCTTTCATAAATACTTGATGTTTGTTTACTGTGGTACTGCGTCTGTCAGTGACAGAAACAACTGACAGTTGGCTTGTGTATACAAACTCTAACCTCAAATTATAAGATGGAGAAAATAGATATTGCAGTAATAACGAATTTTAATAGAATTTGCAGGACATGTTTAGTTGAGAAAAATGAAGAGGAATTGCAATTAGCAACAGAGGAGTCATTAAATGAAATGTTGTACAATTTGACTGACATTAAGGTAAGTCTGTGTGACCTTATTTAGAGACAATTACCATTTATCGTCGTTGGATTTATCCCTTGCAGATTGTAAAAGATGACGGATTGCCTTCTTCAATATGTGAAGATTGTACTTTACAACTCGGATCGGCCTTTGCCTTTAAAGAGTTATGTCAAAAATCGGAGGCGCAACTTAAAGAAATCATGTGGCGGAGTTACGAATATAAAGTTGTCGAAGAACCGATTATAATGGATTTGGATGAGGACATGCACACACAGATCATTTCTCTTGATAATATGAAAGATCAAGTGGAAAATCCAGTTGAAGAATCCGTAAGTAATTTATTTTTTTATACATGTACAGAAAGTTGCATGCAAAAATTAATGTAGAAACTTATTTATGGATAGTTGGATATACTCAAGAGAAAAATGGTTTATTTTAGAAGCCACCCGCAAAAAAAACTAAACGCAAAAAGAAAATCATTGATATCATTGATAAACCTGCAGAATACGAACCATCCAATGAACAGGATTATTGCAATGATGAAGATTACGACGATGATTTTTTAAGGAAGAAAGTGGAATTGGATGATGATGTATTTCATGAAGATGATAGAGCTCAGAAAGTAAATAAAACAGATCCAGTAAAAATAGAATATGATTGCGCAGATTGTGGGAGAAAGTTTAGGAACGCTAATGGTTTAAAACTACATGCAATTAGACATGGTAAAAAATTGAAGTGCGAAGTTTGCGGCAAGGAATTTAATTGTACGTTCCGATTGCTTGTACTTCTTTTTTTCTATTAAATCATGTTTTAGTGGTTAAACAACTGAATACGCACCTGAAGATACATAAGGATTATCGTCCGTACAAATGCGAAGTTTGCAACAAAACATTCCCGGTACCTGCGAGTTTAATTAAACATATGCGAATTCATGGGGGGGAAAGAAAACATTTATGTACGATTTGTGGGAAGCGATTTTATGAATCTAATCATTTGGCAGTAAGTAATGTAATTTTTTGATTGACATGATTAAAATTATAATTTATTGATTTCTAACAGCGCTCTTATCGTACACCATCTTTCGTTTGTTTTTATAAAGTTAATTTTGGTTAAAATTAAATATTTTGTTTTGTTAGGTACATACGAGAACGCACACAGGTGAAAAACCAGTAATATGCAGTGTATGTGGACGAGGCTTTTCAGACTCTCATGGTCTTATTGCTCATAATAAAACACATACAGGGGAACGTAATTACGAATGTAATATTTGTGGTAGGTTTTTAATTAACTTTTACATTATTTGCTTTTTTTTAATAACAACAAAATTAAAAGCGAGATCTATTAGAATTTATATACATATATTTATTTTAGGGAAACGCTTTGGACATTCTTTCGTCTTAACAGCACACAAACGAATTCACACTGGAGAAAAGCCATTTATCTGCAGTGTTTGTGGGGCAGCATTTGCTACTTCTTCATACTTAACGATTCACAATCGGACTCACACTCAAGAGCGACCTTACAAATGTGAAGCTTGTCCTAAAGTAAGTATTTTTCTTTAACATTTATAATCATTGTTTTCAAACTTTTAGAATTAAAGTACATTAATTAAACTTATATTAACAAATAAATAGGTAGTTACTTTCAAAAATATACGGAATTGTTACGTTTTTTTTATTTTCGATACAAGAAATGAATAAAAAAATATTGAATTTTACTTGTACAGAAAGACCATTTAATTAATGCTATTAAACTAAATATAATATTTCGTTCGACAATAACATATTCTTCGTTTTTTCTTATTTTCAGGCTTTTGTCAGTAAATGTGCTCTCGTCGCTCACAATATGATTCACACTGGCGAAAAGAAATTTCAATGTGCAGTTTGCGGTAGAAGAGTCGCAAGAGCAGCAGATTTAGCAGTTCATATGAGGTCACATACAGGTAAGATGATGAATATTTAATTTTTATTTTACAGTAAAAGTTCCATAGTCGCAACAAACCTAATTTTATTTATGCACTAAAAAAAGTTGGATTTAACGAATATTGCTGTTATCAAATTTCTATATATATGTATATAAAAGATCGATAATAAAATTTAAATTCAAAATAGAATGTAATGGTATTCACACACTTTTAATTTCACGTCAATTTTTCAAAAGGGGAAGAAGAGCTTTATTTTATTTTTGGATTATATTTTACGAGAATCAGGAGTTATAGAAAAATTATTACTTGGTAAAAGTCGTTGAATTTTCGCAATTCTTGTTATTACCAACACTTACCTTTATTGCACCTTCGATCCTTATCTATTCGGTGAAATCATTTTATTCAGCATGGGAATCTGGTTAACTAGAAAAAGTAGGAAACGAAAGATTTAAGGTAGGTTCTTTTATAATCGTTTTCATTGGATTAATTTCATTTTAAACCTAAAATGCAACACAAATAAAAGGTCACACCGTTTGTTAGAATAAACATTTTCATATTTTAAAATGTGATGTTTACATTGGAAATCATGTTTGTTGATTGCTAAAAGGCACTTGTTGCCTTTACCAAATTTTTACTGTACTTATCCAAGTTACTTATCCTGTTACTATCACCACATATAATGTGCTATGTGCAATCACCACATATTTTTTTATAATTTCTCTTTTAGGTGAAAAGCCATATTGTTGTGATCAATGCCCTAAAACCTATCATACATCAAGTAACCTCGCAGCTCATAGGAGAACACATTTGGGTGTAAAAGACCACGTTTGTTCGATTTGTGGAAAAGCCTTTGGAGATGCTCGGACTTTGAAATGTCACGTCCGAACGCACACAGGTGAAAAACCGTATGCTTGCAAAATTTGTGGAAATCGTTACACTCAATCAGGACAATTATCAGCACATCGGAAAACTCATCAGAACAACTCCAAAAAGCCAGTTTATGTGAATTTCATTTCTGATGCAGGAGCAGTATCTTCCCAATAGAGTAATTTTAATTTAATTTATTTATACTGAAGTAAAACATTAAGTATCATGTTGTGTATATACAGGTATTATAACTGAAATGATTATATATTAGAAGGATAAGTGTATAGGTAGTAAGTAAAGAAAATAGTAGATAAAATAGTAAATAAATAAATACAAGTAAACCAAGTCGTTTCTAATACATTTATTAAAACTTAAAAATAGTTATAGACATAAATATTCACGACATGTTCATCTTAAATAGTACCTACGTTTATGAATGTATATAATATTGCGTTACGCTAGTTTTTATCCTTATATAATATCAACAAAATATAAACTCAACTTTATAGAGTACATAGTCAATATAAATGCAAAGAAGTTTATTGGTCCTTTAAATAAATTGTACTTCAAGTTCAACATATCTTCCATAGAGTAAGAATCTTCACAAAACAAACCATTTCGTAAACAGTAAATAGGTTTATAATAGCCTCTCTAACATTTAAATGTTACATTCGGTAATAATTTTAGATAGTCTTAGAATTAATGTAAATACGCAACTTTTCAGTAACAAACATCTTTTGCTACTTTGATTCCAAATTAGAATTTTAAGAATTTTTAATGTAATACAATTTACCTACCATACAACAGCTGCACGAAAGCAAATTTTTTATTTATTTATCTTTTAATTAATTGGGGTTCATCACATAGATTTCGATTCCAGTTTCATTTTCAACAAACTTTGAAATAATAAAAAACGCGTAAAAATACAAAAAGTATAAACTACATATATTTTCAAATTATGATATTCGAAATTAAAAATGAAATTGCAGAATTATACTTTCAACGATTATACTCAATATCATTTTACACAAAAATTTGTTTCTTAAAAGAAAATAACGAAAACAGTTCCATCTTGGAATTACATGGTTTTCTATTAAACCTAGTGATTGCCCAATAATAGACATTATTAACCTATCCACATCTAAGTTAGATTATGCCTTATATAGTACACATTTGAAACATTTTGATTGCATTTTAACGAATATTGACACTTTGAGCATTATACAGTTTAATAGAAGTCAACAAATCACCCAACTAAATCATTTTCCAATTGCTTTTGCAGTTATTTACATCATCGGTGAATTGAGTTTACTAAATGAAACGTTCTCATGTAGCTAAAGTTATGAGTCAGTCGATCGTACTCCTCTTTATTTTTTTCGGAAAATTTTACAAAATTTGGGATGCAATTATCGCTATGACAGATATCACTACGAAAGTTATCGCTATGAATATTTTCACTATGAAGGTGTTTTTTATGAACCTTTTCACTATGAAGGTGTTTTTTATGAACCTTTTCAGTATGAAGATGTTTTTTATGAACCTTTTCAGTATGAAGGTATTCTTTATGAACCTCTTCACTATGAAAGTGTTCTTTATGAACCTCTTCACTATGAAAGTGTTCTCTATAAACCTCTTCACCATGAAAGGGTTCCTTATGAAAGCTTTCACTAGGAAAGTTTTCGCTAAGAAACTTTTCACTACGAAAGTTGTTTCTATGAAAGTTTTCGCTCTGAATGTTATCGTTATGAAAGTTATCGCTATGACATTTAGGCATCTACAAAAATGGTTTGTAGCTAAACCCTAGTTTGGCATTTGATGAGAATCACATGATTTAGTTCATTACAGCCAGGAAAATTTTCGATTTTCTTCTTATAAAAAAATTTTAGTAGTAGATCATTAAATTACTTGTTCACTAACTTTGAGATTTGTTGCGAAGAAACTTAAGTATTTTAAGCCTCATCAGATTAAAAGAATGTCGAAACCGTAACCAGAATTTATGCAATATTGAATGTATGCACTGATGACTAGAGAAACACTCATGCCTAATTTTTATCTTACGATTAGTGTGTCCTCGGTACTTAATGATTTCGTTTCAATGTGTGTATAGTTTAAATATTTGTCTAAAGCCACGTTAAAACTCAGCCAAGGACGATTTGATGAGACTTATTGTACTTAAATTCTCACTTCCTTCACTTAGATTAGCATGTAATATTTATTCCACACTCATTCCTTATAACTTACATTTTTAAATTATGCCCTTACTAATGCATTTCTCGAAACCAATAACACATTCGTTTTTAATCTACTTTACTTCGGACACTAGTCTAGTCTAGTTCTGGTTTTTGATATATCTCCATAATCTTGTGCTTTTAGTAACGTTCTACTTGGTCCGAGTTCGTAGCGCCATTAGGCGCCTTGTCCTATAATCTCTCCGTGACGTACACTTTGGTGTCGCCTCGGAGAGAAGGGGAGCGAACAGCATAGGATACAAGGATTCCCAGGGCTACCAAAACCATAGCAAGTGAATTCACTATTATTGATTGCTGTGTATCTTTTGTGTTCTGCGACCACTTTGAATATTCATCCCTGAAATGACCAATTGTTAGGTTGCGAAGCTCGTGTTTTTAGGTAGGTAGATCCAAATCAATTCAATCAATTGCGAATTAAAGATTTTTCTTTCTAAGGTGCGCTCAATATGTTCGTTACAAATTTGTCTTTCCGAATCTTTATTTTATCTATCTATGAGAAATTGATTAGTTTTAAAACAATTATTGGTTGAAGTGATCTGGATATGGCCCTTATATACATAAAATGCCATGCAAATTGCTGCGAGTTTTTTTAAGAAGCAATATCATCTAAGCAAATTTTTAAAAAAGCTTATTAGAAACTAACAATACAATAATTGAAATTGCAAGCAAAATACAGGTATCTGTGAAATTTAATGTAAGATGTACATACGAAAATATAATGAAATAAACCGTGAATGTAATTAATGTAAATGGTAGAATAAATAAACAATAAGAAGAGAGAGAGAGAGAGAAAGAAAGTCTGAATAACAGAAAGAGAAGAGAGAGAGAGATATTAAAAATAAAAAAACCAAAGTGATATGGAGAGAGATATATGTACCAAAGACCCAAAATGTCACGTATATACAAAAGCTCTATAATACAAACGTAAATAAAAATAAAAAATGCATCAACAAAGTAGACAGAGGTTTTTATTTTAAAAAAATAAAACAAACAAAACAATAATTATTTTAAACACATACATAACACTAATATATCTGTAATTAATCAGTATTCACTTAAGTGTGTTTGCTTAATGATTTGTATCCCTAATATGTAGTTTTGAGATTTTAGCATCGATTTCAGGGAAAATTGATTGTTGATTAATGGTTCAAATTATATCCATTGAAGTAGACAATATTGTTTTGATCCTTATGACATAATAATTCTCTTTCGTATAGCTTAAGTTGATTTAAAATTAGAGTATAATTTAAAAAAATATAATTTATTTGAGCTCGAAAAGGAGCTCCGTTATTAAATTAAATTTTAATATTATAAAATTGTAGGTCAAAATAAATTTTTATATATAGCATTTGAATATATGTATATATAATTTAAATTATTTATACAATCTAAAGTAACACAATTCGGCTCAAAAAGGAGCCCACTGATTTGTAATGTTTCTCTTTTAAATAATGAAAGCAAACATCCCGTGAAGATTAAACGTCTCCCGATCTTATTAGGATGTGGGCTTGAAATCTGAAGTCGTTCCTTTGCAGAATATAGCTTATTAGGATGGCAATGGCTATTAAAACAACACCTAAGGCGTTTACAATAATGCCTTCTTCTGGTAGGCGGCTGTATGCATTTCTAAATGGGTTAAAACATGTATTAATTAACATGGAATTGTATACATTTTTAAGTTTAATGAATAGTACTTTCTATGTTTGGTTATTTTTGGGTGGTATATGTATGCGACAAGTAAGTATAAAACGTTATTACTATTTTTTTTAAATTAATTTTTAAAAATTTATTTTAGATTATATGTCAAGGTCTTTGTATTATGCATAAATAATATCTATTATAGAAATATTATCGTTTTATGCCTGGTATGTAATTTCTCTTTATGCGGTTTCACGTGTAAATTAATTATTTATAGTATACACATTCCTGTTGCAGGCTTGTGGTATGATTTAAAATGAATTTAGGAGTTGGCATTTCTTTTATGTAAGTAGAGTATTGAGTGTAGAGTTTGTATGTTTTGATTTAATAAACAAAAAAACTTGGAAGCAAGCAAGAGTTGGGAAGGATCAAAAATTGAGAAGAATCAAAAGTTGGAAACTATGAAAAATTGAGAAGAATCAAAAGTTGGGAATTATCAAAAATTGAGAAGAATCAAAAGTTTGGAACAATCAAATGTTAGGAACAATCAAAAGTTGGGAACAATCAAAAGTTTGGAACAATCAAAAGTTAGGATCAATCAAAAGTTGTGAACAATCAAGAAGCATATAACATATCATTACATATGATATGTCGATACTTACCCTAGAGTGAAGAATACTTTTTCTGTCAGTCCTGTTAGGCAAGCAGCAATAGCCAACATAAATGTGGTCAATCCGAAGGAAGCATGAATTGGAACAAGGGCTGCTCGGAATCCTTGAGTCGCTCCTTCACAGCACAGAAGGATCAAGAAGCTGAAGAAGCCTACAATGAACTAGAAGAAATATTTTAGTTACAATTAAAAATACCACTGTAATTTAATACGTAAAAGAGTTTTAGGTTTGATGGTAATTGGTGCATACTTGTATTATTATAATTATTCAATAAACAACTAAACACCCACCTATTGTTAAATTGACGTAGTTCCAGAGTTAATGGGCCAATTTAAAAGTTGCTGTAATAAACATGTTATGAATGCTGTACAGAGGCGGCAGTAACTCATGCCGTGTAAGAGGTCTCTTATTTTGATTCCCCACATAATAATTTTGCAATAATTATTTTACAAAGTGGTGATGCAATAGAATACTGGGTGCAATAAATCGTGAGCGGGTCTTTATGGGATTTGCATTCATTCTTAGGAATGATCATGAAACTATTTGCTTGGTAAATAAGAAGTAATGAAACATTACTTATATATGTCACATGGTTATATGTGATATAACCACATATAATATATCGAAATTAAGGTACCTAATAGATAAATGAATATTATAAATTGATTTTAAAGTAGTTGGTGATTTAATTAGGTAGTGTACTTACTTGTATTGCGAAAAGGCCCATTGTAACCAATCCGATCCAACTGTGCAGAGAGTAAAAATTGGGAATGGGTTGTTCATTTAGATTGTGCGAATCTAATACTGCCATGAATCCAATGGCCACACATGGAATGGCTAGTGCATGGAATACTGTATGTAGGAGTTTTACGTAAATCCTCTTGCAGCATCGACATATCCTGTATAGGAGCACGGCTGAAATGTTTAGAAAGAAATGATTTATTCTAGAATAAAATTTAGAAAATTTGATAATATAATACGACATAGTATACCTATGTAGTTACATATTATTATACTTATGTTACAATGCAAATGATTGGTTTTTGAGCTAATTTTAGTGACAAGGAATATACTACACTGTAGAATGATAGTAAACGGATAGTATCGACTTACAGAATCCACTGAAAGTGATGAAACCTGCTACCATCAACACAGGATGAAGATTGAACTGCTTTTTGACATCGTCTCTCCAAGCGAATCCTCCATGATAGTATATCACCCAGAATAAGGTTAGTCCGAGAGATCCTAGAAGAAGGACACTCGCTAATACTACAACGAGGGTATATTCAAGCCAGCTGCCGCATCCCCATTCATTCTCGTCTTCATAGTGCCTGTGCCTGAAAATGGATTAAGGTAACTATTAATTTTAGCAAAACTTTAAATCAAAATCAAGATTAAGTTGATCAAAAGAAATAAAATTGATCACTGCTCTTAACTGTTATTTATTCATTTGATCAGAGGTTTCATCTTCACTTAGAAGACATCTTCAGACCTCTGCCGCACCGGAGTATTGATTGTAAAGAATAGTAATTTTTTTATATTCAACTGTGAATTGTATACCAGAAGGTAAATTTTTAATACATTTATTGAGTAAGTATTTCTTTAGATAAAAAAATCTTTTAAATTTTTAAAATTAAATGAAATTGCTTAAAATAAAAAACTGGTGCTCTGTTATTATTTAATATATTAGATAATTAATATATGATTTAATTAATATATGATTTAATTAATATATTATTTAATTAATATATTATTTAATATCACTGTGTGCTTATATCACAAATATTTTCGAAAAGCAAGCAGACATACGATACTTATAAAAAATATTCCATTTTGGCATGTAGGGATTCATAATAATTGGCTCACCCTGTACATACATCAGTGAATATAAAACGAGTATAGTACATATTTTTGGCAACACAAACCCAGCAAAAAGCGACGTTATTTTGAAACCGCGAGAGTTTAAAATCGATTAGTAAGCAAGAGTTTGGCCCGAATGTTTACCATCGTCAAATGCGAGAAAAAGGAGACAACGCTAAAATGAAAAGCGTCCTAGTTTCCTCGCTTGAGCGGACTTAATCCATGTCTTTGCAGCTGAATCTGCCGGTAAATGTAGCCACTTCTTAGGCCGCCGATGAGGATGATTTATAGTCGCAGCGAATGTTGTAATGCCTTTAATAAAGCGGAATAAAGAATCCTTTGTTCTAAGTTTTTCTGCGTTGGGAGTGTGTATATAAGTCACTTTAATGAATATGTGCATTCATTATGTAGTTGTTGATCTAAAATATTATAATTATGCGTTGATCCTACTTTAATGAATGGTCAGAATGCATAATGTTTATAAGTAAACATTTATTATAAATAAACATTTATTATAAGTAAACATTTATTATAAATAAACATTTATTATAAATAAACATGCTGAGATTCGTACGTGCACAACTTTCTTCCTTAAAAGTTTTTTAAGGAAGAAATTTAGCATTAGAATTTAATTATAATACACACAAGTAATTATCAATAATTTAATTATTCTAAATTTTCAGCCGTACTAAGCAGGTTTTATTCTTGTTAACAATTATACAGAAAATGAAGAAAGTGTGGGTACTGCAATTTAAGAATATTTCGTGTTGGCAACGTTATGTTGATCTTGGTCATTCTGGGCAAGATTTTCAAATCTTGACCTTGTTCTTCATCTGCAATTTTCTATCTATCAACTTCTATCTCAATTACGGGTGCGCTAAATAGGAAGCCAGATCTACCAGAATTATAACCAACAGTAAAAGAATGAGTTTCAGCATAGCAAAAATTTTGACATTTTTTCATTTGACGTTGTCAACCTTTTAGAGAATTTGTACGTTTGTTTGTTTGATTCTTCTTTAGGGTATGTAAAAAAAAATTACTGAAAATCATGTTTGCTCATAGCTGTAACCACAGATATCTGTCGTTGGATATCTGTGCTGTAACCTTAAACTTGCAGGTAAGCAGCAGTTGAAGCTAATTTCAAATACAAATATTGAATTAACCCAGATAATTATGTGTAAACGTGTGGGTATGCAGCACGAACGTAGTAATGATAATAATAAGTTATAATTACTGGTAAGTAAGCTCTATTCCGCGCCAATACGACAGTGCCTTTATTTTAAACGACTTCTTCCTTAATGAATCATTTTTATTACAATTTTGGTGTCGTCACCGTTCATTCATCAGAAGTTCACTAGGAAAAAAACTTGCATGCAGCGTTTGATGCCGACATGTGGCGTTAAAACCGACTTTAATTGAGACTAATTAGAGTAGAAGGTCATAATGCATTGTGAGGCTAATTCGGGATGACGAGGGGACGGATAGGGGTTTCCTAGATATTACTTTATTTGCGGCCAATTCATCGAGTCATTACCCTTTCGGATGGACAAAGAGCTTTATTTATGAAGTTCATATTGCACGCTATTACAAGCGCTATCTTAATGGCCGTTAACGGCATTGTCGACAATTTTTCACTGGATAATGGCTATACCATTTAGTAAATATAAAGTTCAATAAATAGGTCAGGTATAGAGTAAGGGTACTTTTTTGTTTGGAAATTTGATTATGATTGCATTTCGCTTGATAGGAAATATAATGGAAGTAAAAATGGCAACTGGTGTATCAAATAATATACTACTAATAAATAATCTAGTTAATCAGTTATACAATAACAATATTAACCATATAATAACAATAGTGTCTCTGTACATATCTTTATTGTTAGGCTTTTATTATATACTGATATTTTGTTAGGGTTGACGCTAATAAACTTTATTATTATTATTATATTGATAATAACAATATTGATAGTAACAATATTGATAGTAACAATAAAAATTGCTGATGAGATCGTGACGAAAACACCTAGACGCGTTTTGCTAGGTGTGCCAAGAGAAATTGAAATTCCCCGATCCTCAGTAAATCCAATGCTCCTGGTTGCGTGCAAAAGGTCACTAAAGCAGCGAACGGTCTCGAAGGTGGAAGGTATTGCGTGAATAGAGCAATGAAAGTCATATGTGGCGAAGCAGACGATTTATCCATATGAAGGCGTCTGCTTTTAATGAAAATCGCGATGATTACCTATTCAAAACCTGATCACAGTACTGTGGCCTGATGTTCAGTCAATAATTACACATATGAACGCCTAAAGAGCAAAAGTTTTTTCGCTCGGAACGAGGAGATGAAGCTGAATTAGAAAGGATGTTGCACAACTCGGAATTATTCTTTCTGTAGATACGTCCATTAATGCTCATGTATTTATGTAGATAAACCATTGTGCTTGTGGGTGTTTAGCGATTACGTAAACCCTATTTTATATACGCATGTAGATCATAAGTGTTTTGGCAAATTTTCGCCTTGCTTACATAAATAAAATTGTATTTTTAGTATCTCTGCATAGACTCGATTCACAAAAATAAAACGGTATTAATAATTCTTTTTAAAACTTATTTTTTGTGATTGAGTTTTATTTGTTGTTATGAGTTTTATTTTTATGATTGAGTTTTATTTTTTTCTGATTGAGTTTTATTTTTTGTGATTGAGTTTTATTTTTTTTGATTGAGTTTTATTTTTTCTGATTGAGTTTTATTTTTTTTGATTGAGTTTTATTTTTTCTGATTGAGTTTTATTTTTTCTGATTGAGTTTTATTTCTTGTTGTTGAGTTCTATTTTTTCTGCTTGAGTTTTATTTTTTCTGATTGTTTTATTTTTCTGATTGAGTTTTATTTTTTCTGATTGAGTTTTATTTTTTCTGATTGAGTTTTATTTTTTCTGATTGAGTTTTATTTTTTCTGATTGAGTTTTATTTCTTGTTGTTGAGTTTTATTTTTTCTGATTGAGTTTTATTTTTTCTGTTCTATTACTTCATTGGATATAAACCATTCGTTTATGCAACAAAAAGCCACAAGAAACGTCTATAAATAATCCAAAGGAAAAAAGATAAATTCGTTACGGCACCACTTCGATCTTTAATAAAGTTACGACCTGATTTCCGGAATTCAAATATCCCGGAATGGAAATATTCCGTAATCTAAATATTCCGGAATACGCGGTAGGTAATATAAATACACCGGAATCTAAGTACGTATTCCCCGGATTCGGTTTATTTAAAATTGATTCCAGCCATCTCCGGATATTCCCTTATAAAGCTAATTTTTTAGGAAACAGCTTGAATCGTAATCGAAATATAATTGCAACTCGTTTTCCTCCGGTGTATCCGCTATATGCGATATTTTCGCTCTTTTTGTACAGTTGCTATAATGGTCATAATCAAGTATTATTGCGCAATCAATGTCACCGACAAGAGCGTTCGCTTTTAGTTATGTGGAATATAAGGATACATAAAAATGCTTACTGCTTATGCACAGGTATTCATTAGAATGTATCCGCTCTATCGATGCCTAGTTCTTACTTTTAAAGTCTATTCACATACGGATCTATCCGGCGGATATTATAATAAGTATAAAAATATTTGATGATGCTTGTGCGACAGTACTTTATTAGTCTGGCAAACTAATTCGTTCTAATTTAGAATTATGAACCTTCTAGTTTATTCTAATTCAATTGACTTTTAGTTTATATTATTTCAAATAACTTTTAGTTTATCCTAATTGAAATATCTCTTAGTTTATCCTAATTCAAATAACTTTTAGTTTATCCTAATTGAAATAACTTTTAGTTTATCCTAATTGAAATAACTTTTAGTTTATCCTAATTGAAATAACTTTTAGTTTATCCTAATTCAAATGACTTTTAGTCTTTTGTAACAAAATAGGTTTGCACTTCGTTGTTTTAGTTAAAAAAAATGTTTTCGCATAAAATGTCAATATGAACGACTTACTCATTACTTGAATAATAAATCTTAATTAAAGCATGCACTTTTCGTACCTTGAAGTCAATTTAAGATTTGTTTCTGTTGCAGAACGAGGACACGATTATCGAAGATTATTTTTGCAATGCAATAGTGAAATGTTTCTAAGTCGACCTCCTTTAATGCGGACAGTTCCTTTAGATGGACATTTCAAATGCACCAAACCATGTCATACATATCTACATATGAGGGAGGTTTTTAACTTCGCGGGATTATTTAAAAGAGTTCAACAAAAAAGGAAATGTTCTAAGAGCAATAGCAAAGATTTAATTTATAATGTATATATAACTTAATTTAATTTTAATATATATATATGACTTCATTTATGCTCAGGTGATATTAAATCGCGAAGTGAGTAAAGTGTAAATGAAGTGAGTAGTGCAAACGAGTGTATAGTGTAAACAAACTAATCGACAAAAAATATTGAAAAACAAAAGTAACTAACTTGGTTTTATGAAAAAATATTTTCTTACTTAATTTATTTCCAAGTCATTAAAGAACATTGAACTAATTAAAATAATATATTTAAAGTGCCTTACGGTGCATAATTTTTGATAAAGTGACAATTATGTTCAGGAGTGTTAATTATTATCATAATCAAAGAACGAAATGTTAGGAATTATCAAATGGAGAGTATCTTATTGAATGGCAGTTGGAGTTATATTAAACAAGACGTAGATGGCGCGACAGTATAATTCCACATAGTGACCAACCTCTTAGCACAGATCTCTGCTCTTAGGTTGGTATAGCTTTAGTTACTTGTTTGATTTTAGTTGTCAAAAGTAAAATAATTTTGATAAGGATTTGGTTTTCTCATTCCGATTTTACTCCCTTATTGTGCACTTGACCCCATTACAAACTAAATTTAAGGTAATAACAACATATAATGATATAAGTAGATCGTACTTCAACTATTTATTATGTTAAATGAACAACCGGTTTCGGGTTATATACCCATCTTCAGGTGCTTACTACAAATACATGAGTTATTAAATAAATGTAGAAATAAAATATTACTTATTGTTACTTACAATATTAATTATATATGAAAAATATTTAAAATGTCATATGTAATTAAATTATTGATGTAAATAACGGAGTATATTCAATTAGCAATTGTTCGTTTAAACAGTGGATATGTTGTTTTTTTAAACGATGAATTTCCATTGCTTCTA